>CM061141.1:285415430-285618546 GCA_030789695.1 Scilla litardierei
ACCTAAGTTAAAAACTGGGGTTAAATACCCCCCAAAACTGCCCAAAAATCCGTGACCAAAATGCCCCTACGCAGCCTGAAAATCGCAATTTACGCTACAGGCAGCGCGGCTCACTCGGTCGAGTGACAAAAGTCGCTCGGCCGAGTGGGAGACCCTGAGAATTTCCAGTAAGTCTGGGGTCTTGGGAGTCTTCACTTCGGGCGTCGCTCGGCCGAGTGAGTTGTCGTCACTCGGCCGATGGGCTTCTCTTCACTCGGGCGGTCGGTAATTGCCACTCGGCCGAGTGGGTCTTCTGATGCTCAGACTGACGAAAAACAGTAAGTTGGGAGTTTTTTATGAGCGTCGTCTGAGCGCCACTCGGGCGGACGGAGTTTCGTCACTCGGCCGATGTGGCTTCTGATGCTTGGCCGAGTGCACGCTTGGAGCGTGTCCGATCTGGCCGGCCGAGCGGGGTCTTTTGGTCGGCCGAGTGACTCCTTCACTCGGCCGAGTGAGACACCAAAAATTCCCATTTTGAGTGTTTTTGCCTCCTCGTCGCTCCTACGACGTTCTTTCTTCTTCCGCTCCTCTCCAATGGCAAAATACCCCTCGGGGAGGTCGTCGATGATACTCATGACGTGGGTTTTGCTTACTTATATAGCATGCACCGAATGTAAAACACATGTCAAAGGCTTTTATTTCGATATCATAGTATAATGGTGCAAATAGAAATAGAAAACCCAAGAATATTGATATAGCATGAAAAACGGAATAATTTTAGAATTAACATCGTCTGAATCATTTAAAGCGGTATACAATATCGCAGATCACACACTTTTCAATTGAATGCTTTCTATGAGGAGTATAAGAATATCACGCAATAGAATAGAAAGAATAGAAAAGCGTGGATTTCTTGAAATGAGTGCTAGGCATAGATTTCTGGATTTCGTGAAGCTAAAACAATCTCACCGAGTATAGAATATTACTTAGCCTAGGTTGTCGTGCACCGTCAAGTAGTCACTCTCTCACACATCATTGGATTCCCTCCCCCAAGCTCATCTATAAGCGTGGTGGCATAAAAAACAATATTTACATCCCCATTTTTATGAAGCTCCAAAAGTAATAAAAATAAAAACAAAAAGAGGGAAGAAAGAGAGAACATGAGATGGGATCGTTTATTGAGGTTCTTTTCTCTTTTCTTTTCTTTTTCTTTTCTTTTTTCTCTTTTTTCTCTTTTCTTAATAGCATATATACAATGATCCCAAATCAGAGAGAAATAAGGATATACAAGAATTTTTCTTTTTCTTTTTGGTTTTAGGAAATTTGGAGCTAGGATTTTAATAACGGGGGAAATGCCATATATTAGAATCGCTAAGGGGAGATTCACCAATGATTTTAAAATAGAGAATTGATGTTCAAGATATGTGGAGAAAGAAGTAAATATGTCTCTCAGTTCACTCTATAGGACGTGCACGACAACTTCAGCAGGGTAATCTAATCTACTCGGTTTCGATCACAAAAAAGCTAACTAATCCAGATTTATCATAGCTAACATCATTCAATCATCCTGAAGTGAAATGTACAAATCATGCAAATAGAAGTGATATAGGAAAAGAAAACGGTACTCCAGATATAAGCATTCAATGCGTGAATCTTGGTGTGTTTTCTGCGATAGCATACATATGAATATTCAGACTCAGCTAATAATAAAATTTCATTCATTTTCACGCGGAAAAAGTGTGGGTTACTATCTCTAAATGCAAGGCAAATCACAGCATATGATATCAGAAATAAAATCTAAGACATGACAAATATAGCATGCATATAGAGAAAGCTAACTCCACGTCATCATCATCACAGAAAAGTCATCTCTAGCATGAGATGAAAAAGAAATAAAGATAAAGAGGGAAAATAAAGCTATTTACAATGCAGCACACAAAGAAAATAAGAAAAACGTGATGCATGGTAAAAAAAGGAAAAAATGATGAAAGTGAGTGCAAAAGCGGAAAATGGCGTGAAAAAACTAAAAATAAATGTGGTAAATCGAAAAGGACGTGAGAACTCACTCCCCCAAGCTAAAGTGCACAGTGTCCTCAATGTGCGAAGTGTGGCACACCGAGAGACGTGTAAAGTGAGGGGTAGGTGAGGATGCATGCATGATGAAAAAGAAAATAAAAATAACGAAATGAAAAATATGATGCGGACATGATGCATGCAGATACATGAGTGAATCAGATATAAAAGTGTGACACCAAAAACTCTCCCTCTCTCCCAAAAAATGATATAGAAAGATATGAACAAAATGTGGACCCAAAACAGTGAGGGGAGGGGGTGGGCAAAATCATCAGGATCCAGCAGAGACGGGCAGCATGACGGCAAAAAGGATCAATGGCATCAAGGGTGCCTAAGAGGGTGGTGCTGCGCCGTCTCCGTCCTGAGGCAGAGGTGGTGGTGGTGGTGGCTGGGGAACAGTCTGCTGGGTGGGTGTGGGTGTGGGTGTGGAAGCAGGCTGGGTGTGTGTGGTAGTGGGGGTGGGTACCTGCTGGGTGGGTGTGGGTACGCGAGGAAGCCGCTCGAGAATCTGAGTGAGGCAATAGTGAATGCCCGGAAGTAGGTCGAAGCGGCTGGCCATAGCGGTGACGGTGGCAGACATGGTCCTAAGGTCGCCTCTGAGGGCACTCACCGCCCCCCTCAAGAGCACGAATGCTCTGAAGTACAGTGTCGGGGGAGGTGGTGCAGAGGGACGCACCTGTCTGTGCTATACAGGACGGGGCTGGCGGACTCGGGTGGTGTAGTGGATAGGCTCAGCAGGCATGTGGATGAAAGGTGCTGTGCTCACAAGAGTGGGCCTGGCCTCAGTGCGAGGCGGGGGCACAGGCTGGTATGAGGTGGAAGCAGCAGTGACGGAAGTGGAGTATAAAAGTGGCAACGAGGTGGCCAGAGAGGTCGGTGACACAGACGTGGGAATAGACGTCACAACACTCTCAGAAAAAACGGATGCGGTGGAGACAGAGGTGTCAACCACGGTCTCCACGATGGCAACAAAAGAGGGCTCTCCACTCTCAACTATAGTCGGTGGGCGCTCGGGTAGGACGGAGGAAACGGGCTCAACGGACAGGGGGCCAGCTGTGGTGGGAGTGGAGGTGGGCGTGGAGGTAGTGGAGGTGGGCTCAGCGAGTGTACTCCCGACACCGACAGAAGTGTGGACAGAGGTGTCGGGAGCAGCAGAAATATCAGGCTGCTGAGGGGCCACGGGGTCAGCAGGAGCAGCGGGGTCAGCAGGTGCAGCGTGTGTAGCGTGGACCTGCTCAGCCTGCTTAGCCTCCTCGGTCTCAAGCACGTAGGCGGCGGGGATCAGGAGATCCATCACCGGAAGCCAGTCCACCTGTACTGGTGCTATCTGTGTCCGATCTGGGCTCGGAAGGATCATGTAATCCGCACCGTAGGGGCCGTGCAACCAAACCCAGTGCCGCTAACCGTGCAGATGTAGCATCTTCATCCGGGCCATGACGTCTTTGGACAGTGAAGTGGGGCCCGGGGCTCGTCGCAGGTCATCTGGAAAGTCCTCGCCGGTCATCAGGGCGAGCAGGGTGATCAGACCGCCGCAACATATCGGTGAGCGAGCGCCCACCGATACGATGATGCGATCCAAAAACCAGCTCGCGATATCAATCACGACGACGGGGACCAACGCATCACCCTCCCTAGATAGAGCTCTGGGGCGCGTCATCGCGTAGAGCATATAAAGCTCCGGCATGGACATCGTCCCAGGCTCATATCTCACCAAAAAGGTAGTCGCCATAAGGCGCTGAGCTATGCGGAGGCAAGGGTGGACGATGGCCGAGGCCTTGGCCCTACTAGGGTCAAAGGCAGCAGGTAGACCCGTGATCCGGGCCCAGAAAGCGCCGGAATCGAAGGAAGGTGGGGGGAATGTGAGTGGGGGCATAACCACGGTCGGCCCCGGGGACATCGGGCCATGAAAAGAAAGCTCTCATCATACCGAGAGTGACCTGGCACTCTCGGTCCATGAACCTAAACGAGCATCCCTCGTCGGTCCGGGCGATAAAACTAAGCACCTCAAGTTTCGGACGGACGAACGTGTCGGCCGACACCTGGAAGAAATCTCGCCAACCCACGTTGTCATACAACGTGAGCATCCCCTCGAGTACCCCCAGGCGTCCTAGGTCTGCAAGGTGTGCGAACCTGGAGGGTACAATCGAGCGCTGGGAAATGCGCTCGAAGACGACATGGTGTGCGTCGTCTCGGAACGTAATCCCCAGCGGCCCGACAAGTGGAGCCGGTGGTGGTGGCTGTGGGACGGCAGGGAGTGGCTGTGCGGGGTGAACGGGCTCTGCAGGCTGTGCGGGGTGTGCGGGGTCTGCAGGCTGTGCAGGGAGAACGGGGTGTGGTGGTGTAGGCGGAGGAGAGTCTTCCACCTCGTGGGAGGGACTGGGCTCATCCGGCCGCTTCCGCTTGGCGGAAGCTCTCCTGGTGCGAGGCCGTGTCCGGGGCGGCATGTGGGCCCCGAGTGCTCACCAAAAATAGCAAAAACACGGCGTGCAAAAATAAATGGAACGAATATACCGTGACACGCCGCGAGAGCAAAGAAGTGGATGCGTGCGAAGACCACGCCTCCACGAAGCCAAAATCGCTCCCCGGAAGCTCCCCTGGGCTCCCATAAGCTCCCCAATATACCCTGCACATCAAACAGAGATATCAGCGAGTAATATTCAAAATGTATGGGGGGTTAGGGGTATGATAGATAGATTATAAAGTTGATTTGAATTTGGGGTTCGTTAAACACACGGATCATCGAAAAATAGGCAAAAGAGGAGGAAATAGGCGAAATAAAGCTACCGGAGCTCGGCCGGCGAGGTGGTCGCCGGCGACGACTCGGGCGAGGCGGAGGAGGCGTCGGCCGGCGGTGGTCGGTCGAGCGCAGCGGCGGCGACTGAGGTCGGGCGAGGGAGGAAGGGCAGCGGGCGAGGGAAATGATCGGACGCGATTTTGGGAATTTTTTTCGTTTCGAAAACCGCGCCGTCCCGCTCCCCCTTTTATAGAAAAAGTTACGACTCGGCCGAGTGACTAAGTCGCTCGGCCGAGTGAATGCAACGGAAATTTTTTTGGAAAATTCCTCCCCGCTAATGACTCGGCCGAGTGTCCTTGCCATCCTCGGTCGAGTGGAATAAGTCCATTCGGCCGAGTGGCTCAAGCTACTCGGTAAGACTCGCCCTAGGAGCGTATCAGTTTTACTCGGCCGAGTGAATATATATACTCGGCCGAGTGGCAATTGTACTGAAATCAAGAAAAGAAACAGAGAGTTGGGTACAGCAGACTTCCCTCGTTCGTGAGCCGCTCGGGCGGACGAACTTATGTTCTCGGCCGAGTGACTAGTATACTCGGCCGAGTGAACCCTGTTTTCTACTGTTTGGCTTCGTTTGGGCTCTAAACTCTGTTTTTCTTCCTCCAGTCGATTTCATCTTCCTCCTAAGCATCGAGCGCATTCCTGGAGCGCTCCTCGTCGCCTTGTTCATCATCCTAATGATAGATATCCCTTTCTCCTCTCCTGTCAAAGAAAAATAGGACCCGTTATCACGAAATTTTTAGGCAAACGACTCAAAACACTAATAATTTCTTAAAAAATAAAGGAAAAGTAAAAATAAGCAATAACCGTCAGGTTGCCTCCCGACAAGCGCTCGTTTAAGGTCTTGAGCTCGACCCCCTTTGATTTTCAATTCAATGCGGGATATTGGGTGCATATGAGATGCACCCGTCAAATTTATTGGGAAGAACGCTTAAATTTGGATGTTGTGGCGGGGCGTTCTTCCTCGGTGCTCCTTTGCCTCGGGTAATGTTGGGGGGTGACTCCCCCAAGCTAGTGCTTGCTCCAGGCCTCGGCTTCACCGGTGACACCAATTTCCGTATCGGTGGGGCTTTCCTTGGAGTCTTCATCTTTGAGAGCTTGCAGAGATCTCGTATCCTTGCGACATCAGTGTCGCCTTCATCAATTTCCATGGAGAGGTCGGGGAATGCTCCATCTTTTCTTCTTGGCCTAAGTCCGGCCCTTCCTCAAAATCTTCCTTGAATAGAGCGTCGATCGAATGGGGGATCGCCTCCTCAATAACCTCATCAAGGAGGTCCTTATAGTCCAGCTCCTCATGATAAGGCATATGTTTCATTGCCTTGGGAATATGAAGCTCCACCTCGATGTTGCCGACATTCAATGTTAGAGTCCCTTCACATACGTCGACAATGACACCGGCGGTGGCGAGGAACGGGTGTCCAAGTGTTAGCGATGTATCTCCCTCCTCCTTGACATCCATGATCACGAAGTCACATGGCAAACATATGCCTCCCGGGACTTGTAACGGGATATCCTCTGCGATCCCTACCGGCCTTGTGATCCGACCATCGGCTAGTTGTATCCGAATGTCGGTAGGCTTCAATTTTGTGCCGGTGTTTAGTCTTAGGAACATAGAGAGAGGCATGAGGCTAACGCTAGCCCCTAAGTCCACTAACGCCTTTTGTAGAGGGACGCCGCCTAAGGTGCAAGGAATTCAGAAACTCCCCGGGTCTTTGAATTTGGCGGGCTCCTTCTCTCTCTTGGTGAACCAAGAGCCCTCCTTGGCGAGCATGATTTTCTCCTTCCTCTTTCTTCCCGTAATCAAATCTTTCAGGAACTTGGCGTATGTCAGGATTTCCACGATAGCGTCGAGGAAAGGAATGTTGAGGCTTACCCCTCTCAAATACTCGAGAAACTTGGCTAGCCGTTTCTCCATTTTTGCTCTAGCAAGCCTCTGAGGGAATGGGATCGGTGGCATAAAACGCCTCTCTTCAATCAATTGCTCTGCTCTAGACTTTTCTTCCCTTTGCGGCTCTTTCTCTCTCTCAACTTCAATGGCCGGCTCGCTTGGCTCTACAATCTCCACCACGGGCTCCTCGGTAGGAATCATGACGGGAGTGGTATCCTTCCCGCCTCTCGTAGTAACTGCAACAACGGCGTTGATGTGTCCGGTGTTGCCCCGTGGATTTTGCTCAGGTTGAGCCGGCAACTGTTGACTGTTTCTATTGAGCAACGCAAGTTGCTCCGCAACTTGTCCAACGACAGTTGTAAGAGAGTCTTGGCCCGCCTTCAAGGAAGCATTGATCTTCTTCTGCTCGACCATAAACTCCTCCACCTTAGCTTCAAATTCAGATTGTTGTTGAGCTTGTGGAGGGTTTTGATTTCTCCACCCTTGATTGTATCCGGGCGGCCTATAGGGTCCAACTTGTTGCTTTGGTGGGAAATTTTGTTGCCTAGGCCCCCTCGGTGGATAATGTTGTTGTTGTTGTTGTTGTTGTGGTCGAGCTTGTTGAGGTAGTTGTTGTGGCGGGTTCAATGCTCCATCATTTTTTGCATAGGAGAAACCGGGATGGTTTCTAGTGGCCGGATTGGCCCAATATCCTTGGTTCCCCGCGACGTATTGAACTTGCTCCAAAGATCCCTCTCCTTGTTCTCCTCCCAAATACATAGATTGGGATTGGTCTTGCCAATCACACATTTGATTTGTTGGTGCGGATGTGGAAGGGGTTCCTTGGGGCTCTGTAATATACTTCTCCAGTCTCTCCACTGCCTTGTGGAGAGAATCGAACTTGTTAGTCAGCTCCGCTACAGCCTTTGCCTCATAAATGCTAGATGGCTTCAAGGAGGACGAAGAGTGTCCTCGCTCGTCGCCCCATTGTTGATTGTTTGATGCCATCTCCTCAATTAGGGCCGTAGCTTCGTCGGGAGTCTTCGATAGGATGGCACCATTTGCCGCGGCATCAATAATCTGCTTGGTCCCCGGTTGGAGACCATTGTAGAAGCTATGGACTAGCTCCCAGTCTTCAATGCTATGGTGGGGGCACTGATGCTGCAGGTCTTTGACACGCTCCCAAACCTCGTAGAGTGTCTCTTGAGGTCCTTGCTTGAAGGACATGAGAGCACTCCTAATCTTTACCGTCTTGGAAGGCGGATAGAACTTGTCGATGAACGCGCTTGCCAACTCATCCCATGTGGTAAAGACTCCCTCAGCTTGTGTCCTCAACCAATAAAGAGCTTTATCCTTTAATGTGAAGGGGAAGAGGCGCAGTCTGATGGCATCTAGGGTAACGCCCGGCATCTGGAAGGTGGCGCACTTTGATAGGAAGAGCTGGATGTGGTAGTGGGGATTTTCATGGGCGTTCCCATGAAATGGATCCTGCTGCATCAGAACCACAAGCCCGGTCTTCAACTCAAAATTCTTGTCGGCCGCCAACTCCGGCATGGCTATGGACGAGGTCGTGGAGGAAGTCTTAGGCTGGAGCCTATCTCGAATAGAAATAATCCTCGCCATTCTTGCCGCTAACTCTTCAGGCGTCTCCCGGACGTTCATAAACCTCCCTTCCGTATCGGGTCTCCTCTCCGCTCTGATTCTTCGCAATGTACGCTCGATCTCAGGATCAAACAATATATCAATGGGGTCCGCAGTGGATCTCGTGTACATGCACGGGAAAACAAAGTTTCAAAGAAGTGATTAGCACAATGGAAGGGTTAGATAAAAATAAAGAAATAAAACAAAAAGAAAGAAATAGCTAGGGTGGTAGGATCAAACACAATCGCCTCCCCGGCAACGGCGCCAAAAACTTGATCGCGCCCCGGGCGTACACCCTAAAGAGCGACCGTGTAGTTTTACCGCAAGTGCACGGTGTAGCGGCGAGCGGGTATCGAACACATGGAGGATGTATGACAGTGCCTTCTCCGAACAACCTGGCTATAGGAACAGAAAAGAGGGAATTTGCCTTGCGGTGATCCTGTCACAATCGTCAGACAAAGTATGGAGATATAAAATCAAATAAAGACGCCTAGGGAATAGAGAATCCCCGCTACTCACCGTATCTCGTCAATGTGATTCATTGGTATCACAATTGCTTGGGTAGAATTTCGGATGAACTAGTTGTAACTGAATGTAAAACCTAGCTCACGCTCTCGCACTATCGCCGGTCTATAGCTAGCCTAGGTTTGGGTCCAATCTCTTGCAAACCCTAGCCTAGGCAAGCTAGCATTAGGATCAACATCATCGTTCAATCGCGTCCCGAGCCCACTCTCGTGCAAACTCGGGCCACGACCTAGGTTGGGATAGTTCCTACCCGTCCAATCTCTTGCAAACGGGTATCGGTACGGAATTGAAACCGAGAACCCTAGTTTCGGTCCAATCTCTTGCAAACCGATACTACGGAAACTCAATTTCAACCCAATTCGGATTTCTAGGGTTTACTATCGAATTGGGATCCAATCTCTTGCAAATCCCAATCGATATGAACACCTAGCTATCCGTAGTAAATCGATCCCAAACTAACCCTAATAGCAATTCTAGCAATAGCTCTACCAAATCGTCACAAATCGGAAATTGGTCTCGTAGGGTTCATCCCCACGCCCCAAGACGTTAGGACTACTCACAAATCATTTCATAAATACAAAAATAATCAATTGAAATAGCAATAGAATTCATCACAATATTCAAATAAGCAATAAAAATGAGATTTTTAATGAAGAGGGAGACAAACCAATAGAGTTCTCCAAGAATCCAACAAAAATAAACTTTTCTCTCCTCTCCAATCACAAGAATCAAAAGCTAAAAAGTTTAATCTAAAAAGCTGCTAAAATTCAGGAAAAAGCTCTCTAACCTAAGTTAAAAACTGGGGTTAAATACCCCCCAAAACTGCCCAAAAATCCGTGACCAAAATGCCCCTACGCAGCCTGAAAATCGCAATTTACGCTACAGGCAGCGCGGCTCACTCGGTCGAGTGACAAAAGTCGCTCGGCCGAGTGGGAGACCCTGAGAATTTCCAGTAAGTCTGGGGTCTTGGGAGTCTTCACTTCGGGCGTCGCTCGGCCGAGTGAGTTGTCGTCACTCGGCCGATGGCCTTCTCTTCACTCGGGCGGTCGGTAATTGCCACTCGGCCGAGTGGGTCTTCTGATGCTCAGACTGACGAAAAACAGTAAGTTGGGAGTTTTTTATGAGCGTCGTCTGAGCGCCACTCGGGCGGACGGAGTTTCGTCACTCGGCCGATGTGGCTTCTGATGATCGGCCGAGTGCACGCTTGGAGCGTGTCCGATCTGGCCGGCCGAGCGGGGTCTTCTGGTCGGCCGAGTGACTCCTTCACTCGGCCGAGTGAGACACCAAAAATGCCCATTCTGAGTGTTTTTGCCTCCTCGTCGCTCCTACGACGTTCTTTCTTCTTCCGCTCCTCTCCAATGGCAAAATACCCCTCGGGGAGGTCGTCGGTGACACTCTGGAGTAGGTGTATCTCGGAATCACTCCAAATCGCTCCAAATCTCCTGAAATACGACAAACACAACAAATCGTGAAAAGTATCGCAATATTGTCGATAAATCGCGAAAAGCGTGATTTGAGCGATCTAAATGGCATGCTATCATGCGGAAAAAAGGTGTAAAATATGGAGTGATCAGTTATAACCCCAGCATGCTAATCAACCAGTAACTGTTGTTTAATAGTTCGGTACACTTGCAGTAGAGTCTGACCCTTTTTGTAGACTTTACCTGACGTACAGTTCCTTTCTTTTGGGTGCTGTACGTCAGGTGTCGAGACAGAGTACATTGACGAGGCGGACCTGCCAGAGTACGTAGAGCCAGAGGACGCAGACCCAGAGTACGTGCCCGAGGAGGACCAGAGCTTGAGATCTTCACGTTGCGGATTCAGAGGTTTTACTGCAGATTAGTTGGGTGCGTAGCACCGTTTACTTTCTGTCCAGGTTAGGTGCTTGTACCATTAGTTTACTTCAGCTGTTTTATAGCCGTGTTGGCTTTGTTTAGACTCTCCGTACTTTTCTGGATATCTGTTGAATAAAATGAATGCATCTCTTTTAGTACTTTTGTTGTTCCGTACTAACCTGCAGGGACATGTTCCTTCATCTTGGAGTACCACACAGACCCTTATTGGGTCCGAGCTTCACAGCTCCGGCCTAAGCGGGCCTTATCACATTTTGCTTCCATCGTTTTAGGAAGCGGGGCGTGACAGAAGCTCTCCTCCCTACAAACTAGCTACTTGAGCCCTACAAATATTCAAAGCCTAGGGCAACCCGATAACAAGCAGCTGCCGCATAAAAACCCCCTCTCAAAACTTGTGTTTTCTCCTTCCCTCTCCCCTTCAGCTGCACACCGTAAGATCCTCACGTCAGTGACTTTCTCTCCGTCCAAACCCCCCTCCATCGACAGCTGATCCTATCTCCACGCCGGTGCCTCCATTTCCCGAGCCCACAGCCGCCCAGTCTGACTGCTCTCTCCCCCACGCACGAACCCCCTGGCCACCTCATGTCCTCTTCTCACCGGTGCCCAGGCTTCTTCGGCTATCTCCCAGTTGCAGTCCACCTTCCCTGTCCCTACAGTAGCCACCCCAAACCCCCAGGCACGCCACCTCCCTACTTCGAGCAATGGCCGCATGCCCAGGTTGCCAGCTTCTCTGCACACAGCCCATCCCCCACCTGAACTCCAGCCATCCCCAGTTCTCCGGTCGCATATCCTCCTCCTCCGTGCAACATCCCAGCCTGCACGTACAACCCTCGCCCAGGCCGCACCTAGCCTATTTGCTCTCCCTCTCGAACCTGTACCCAGACCTCGTGCGCACGCAACACCGATTCACTGCGCAAACCCTATCTCCAGGACGCAGCACCTTCCCCTCTCATCCGAGCCTCTTTCCTCTCATTCCCCTCTCATCTGATTCCCTCTTCACTCTCAAACCCCCGCAAGCTGCTGCCCCTCTTCGTTACAGCAAGCTGATGTCTTACAGTTGCCGCTGCCCCTCTCCACTTTCAGTTCCGATGTCGACAGCCGCTTTGCTGTGATACCCGTAGCCAAGGCGACCCTGACGACCTCTCTTCACTGTGCTACCCACAGTCGAGGAACCGAAGTTGTGACATGATCCATTACTGTTTCCAGATCCGGCGTCAGATCTACGCGCGATCGTCATACTAGGTTAGTATCCCTTACTCGTAGTAAGCCAAACATTACACCACTAGAACCTAATTAAAACTAGCAACTTAATCACTAAATTTATTTTATGTTCCTTTAAACTGTTGTGATAACCTAGACCGTTAATTGGACTTTTTTGATTGTGCACATATGGTAGAATCGACGTAGAGAACTGTAGAATAGATCTGAACATGTGAACAACTTGATTTGGAACTGCTAGGATAGCCACGATCAACCTAGAGACAAGCCATAATAGGTATTCCAAAACCAGTCCTGACATCGTCCCGTTTAACATGATACAGAGAACCATAACCGACATGCTGCCCATGACGAGACGCTCTCTACGGACGCGCTTCTCGCCACATCAGGAAAGTGTGTTTAGTTTTGGTGGTGGCCCATGCAGATCCATGCAAAAGTTAGGAACGATAAAAGTACTCGCATTCATTTAATATCCAGTTTAACATGTGCAAATTCTAATTTGGGTCTTCCTTGTCAACAGGATGGCAAGAAGACGCACTGATCGAGCCGGGACCTCAGCTGACGGGGCCATGGAAGGCCAAGGTGGTGAATTTTGCCTATTTCTAGGCGTCATGAGAGAGATGCTAGATGTTCAGCACCACTTGGTTGAGCAGACTCATCAGGCTGCCCATGCTGCTCAGGCTGCTGAGGCTGCACCACCTGCCCCTCAAGCTGCACCTGGAGTGAAGCAATTCAATGAGCTGCAGCGAAGGACTTTTTCTGGGAAGGAAGGCCCCTGGACGCTGACGAGTGGATCCAGAGCACTGAGGACAAGCTGATAGCTGCCAACATACATGAGAAGACCAAGGTGGAGATAGAGAAGCTGTAGCTGACTGATAATGCAAGGAACTGGTGGCGCTTAGAGGAGAATCGTCTGAATAAGCCAGTTGAGTGGAGCACCTTCAAAGCCATGTTCAAGGTGAAATACTTTCCTAAGGCTGTGAAGAGAGAGAGCTCTTGTAGCGGTTTGTGAATCTGACATAGGGGAGTATGACAGTGGATGAGTACGAGGCATCATTTGAGATGCTTAGCCGTTTTGCCCCACATATGGTCAAGGGAGCATAGAACCGAGCCAATCAGTTTTGCCAGGGGCTGAACCCCAATATCCAGGCCTCTTTGGCTTCGGTAAATCTGACCATTACTGAACGCAGCCAGGAACCATGAGGATGTGGCAATGCTTTCTGATCCTTCGGCTGGTGGAGGAAAGCGACCAAGGGAGCATTACAGGCCAGCAGCTAGGCATACAGTGAGGCCTAATCAGACAGTGCCTTTCAATAGGCCAGGAGCACCTGCACAGAGCCAAACAAAGGGACCATGCCATTTCTGTGGCAAGCCGATGCATCAGAAAAGCAATTGCAGGAAGAAGCTGGGTTTGTGTCTGGTGTGTGGAGATGCCACACACGTTGCTAGAGATTTCCCGAGGTCACACTATGCTGCAGGTGGAGCATCAGCCCCAGTGCAGCGTGGACTGCCTACTCCTATTCAGAGAGAAGCTGTTGTTCGTGGACCCCCTTTGGCACTACAGAGGCAGGCTTACCAGCAGGCAGTGCCACCTCGGAGGCCGGCTTATACCATGACAGTCGTGGAGGCTGAGGACGTGGATGGCGTCATTGCAGGTAATCTCTTGGAACTATTCTTTCATAGTATAGCACATTTCATATTGTTTGCATGTGATTGTATAATCTTACTAGTTATATTAGTAACCTTGTTTGACCTTAGTTTTTTTATCTTTTATATCTTAGGCACCATCTTAGTGTCTTATTATCCGGCATTAACCTTGTTCGAGTCTGGTGCATCTATGTGCATCATAACATGGAGATTCGTAACAGATCACTCTATTCTCACCCACACACTTCCACAGTTTTAGGACATCACTACAGGGAATGGAGTGGCGACGGTTAATTTGGGATGTCGATCGATCCCGGTAGTGATCAGTGGACACGAGCTATATGCCGACTTCATTGTCCATGATCTAGCATATTTTGATGCTGTCATTGGCATCGATTGGCTGGGAGATTTACATGCCTCAATTGAATGCCACAGTAAGAAGGTGGTGTTCAGGATACCAAGCCACCCGAGGTTCGAGTTTCACAGCAGAAAGCGATCGCTTGGGCCCATCAGATTTCACGCCAAGCCGAAGGAGTCGATTGTTGCTGCCATGCAGATGGAGATCAGTAGACCAGCAGTCGTCATAGACTTTGACGACGTCTTTCCAGCAGATATTTCAGGGTTGTCACCGACAGAGCTGTGGAGTTTAGCATATACCTTATGCCGGGAGTGCAACCTATTTCGAAGTCACCGTATCGTATGGCTCCTGCAGAGCTTTAGGAGCTGAGAAAGTAGTTAGATGAATTATTACAGAAGGGATTCATACACCCTAGTGTGTCACCTTGGGGTGCACCAGTCCTATTGGTGAAGAAAAAGGATGGATCCCGCAGGATGTGTGTGGACTACAGAGGGTTGAACGCAGTGATTGTGAAGAACAAGTATCTGATGCCCCGCATTGATGATATATTTGATCAGCTCGGAGGTTTGAGAGTTTTCTCGAAGCTGGATTTAAGGAGAGGATACCATCAGTTGAAGGTGAAGAAGGATGACATTCCGAAGACGGCATTCAGGACATAGTATGGACACTATGAGTTCATGGTCATGCCTTTTGGTGTGACCAACGCACCCGTCGTGTTCATGAACTTGATGAATTTGATCTTCTATGACTTGTTGGATAAGTTCGTCGTCATCTTTATTGACGATATTCTTATTTACTCGAAGTCTGGAAAGGAGCATAACCGACATCTGAGGACAGTGTTGGAGACACTGAGGCATCATCAACTTTATGCCAAGTATAGTAAGTGCGAGTTCTGGTTGGACAGAGTCGCATTCCTGGGACACATGGTGTCTGGTGATGGCATATCAGTAGATCCGGAGAAGGTCAGAGCAATCAGCAAGTGGCCGACCCCGCAGTCAGTATCGGATATCAGGAGCTTCCTTCGATTAGCTGGCAACTACCGTCGGTTCATAAACGATTTTTCGAAGATTGCAAAGGCGATGACGAAGTTGACAAGGAAGGACATGGAGTTATGTTGGTCAAAGGATTGTGAGGAGGCTTTCAGTATTTTGAAGGCGAGATTGACCACAGCACCGGTTTTGGCTGTACCAGATCAGAGCAGAGGCTTCAAGATTTTCTGTGATGCATCAGGTAATGGTCTCGGATGTGTCCTACGTCAGCATGGTTACGTGGTCGCATACGCTTCTTGACAGTTGAAGAATCATGAAAAGAACTACCCGACGCATGATCTGGAGTTAGCAGTTGTGATTTTTGCGTTGAAGATCTGAAGACATTTCCTTGTGAGTGATAGCATGAATATATTCACCGATCACAAAAGCTTGAAGTATATATTTACTCAAAAGGAGCTCAACATGTGTCAGAGACGATGGTTGGAGCTGATGGCGAATTATGAGATAGATCTGCCGTATCACCTAGAGAAAGTGAATGTAGTACCAGATGCTTTGAGCAGACTTCCCATAGTGATGATGCATATTGCCCACTAGAGATTACAGCAGGAACTAAAATGGACGGACATTGAGGTTATCCTACATGGAGTGATCGTTTTGTTAATGAACATGCAGATTCATTCAACGATTATGGATCATATCAAGGAAACTCAGGCGGGAGATCCAAAGCTACAGAGGATCAGAAGACAGGTCAAAACTGGACTTTGAACAGAGTTTATCATTCATGAGGATGGATCCCTGAGATACGGCAGTAGACTCTGCGTACCTGCAGGAGACATTAGAGATGAGCTGTTGCATGAGGCACATAGCTCGCCATATTCCATACATCCTGGAGGCATGAAGATGTACAAGGACCTACGTCTGAACTATTGGTTGATTGGCATGAAGAGGAGTGTGGCACGGAGCGTTGCCAAGTGTCTGGTATGCCAGCAAGTGAAGGCAGAGCACCATCGGACTGCAAGATTGTTACAACCGCTTCCTATTCCGGAGTGGAAGTGGTAGCACATCACACGATGGATTTCGTGATTGGTCTACCTCGGAGTCCTAAGAAAAACGACGCAGTCTGGGTGATCGTTGATCGGTCCATATTTTACACCTTTTTTCTGCATATTTGCATGCCATTTCGATCACCCATATCACGATTTTCACGATTATTCGACGATATTGCGTCACTTTTCACTATTTCTTGTTTTTGTCGGATTTTAGGAAATATGGAGCGATCGGGAGCAAAAATGAGCTTAAAGTATGTGCACCCACTCCTGAGTGTCAACCATGGCTCTTTTGAGGGCTATTCTGCAATGGAAGACGAGTGGAAGAAGAAAGAACGTCGTAGGAGCGACGAGGAAGCGAAAAGATGGAGATTGGGCATTTTCAGCATGCCCTCGGCCGAGTGAAGGAGTCACTTGGCCGAGCATTGAGACCCCGCTCAGCCGGCCAGTTCGGACACACAACAGAGATGTATCAGCGTGCACTCGGCCGAGCAACGCATGCCCACTCGGCCGAGTTCGGAGACTCCGTCCGCCCGAGTGGCACCCAGACGACGGCGAGCCAAAATGTCCAACTCTCTGTAATTTGTCAGTCGACTACGAGCTCCGACTCGGCCGAGTACCAAAAGCCCCTCGGCCGAGTGACATTTGCCGCTCGGCCGAGTGATGCCGAGGACACGCAGCGCCCAGATTTTCAGACAGCCTCTCACTCTTTTGAAATCTTCTATCATTCCAGCAATCAAATTATTTTTTTCCCATATTTTTTATGGATAGTAGACTTCATGACGGTTCCAACACCGCCAAGAACGTGCAAATCGGAGGTCGGATGAAATCTGGGGAATTTCTGCAAGTTGATGCTGCAGTGCTGGAATTTCCACTCGGCCGGGTCACATATTCCACTCGGCCGAGTGCGGCATGGGCCCAGATTTTAAGTTGCGGTTTGGGCTGTTTTTGGGCACGAATTTGAGGGGTTGTCTAGGGTTATTTGCTAGGGTTTTGGGAGAGTATTTAAGGGGTTTATAGCCACCATTAGAAAGGATCCCCATTATGTTTTCTTAGCCCCCATATGTCTTTCTTAGGATCATTTTAGAGGTTAGGCCATGCCCTAGGCCCCCTCTTGGATCTAAAAGCTTGTATTTTGGATTGAAGATCTTCATCAAGCTAAGTATTTTCTTCTTTTTATTTGAATCTTTGTTTTTCCATCTTTTTGTAAGCAAGCAATGATTTTTATTGATTCTCATATGCTTATTGCTATGCTAGAGTAGATTTGTTGTTCTAGGGTTTAGGGATGAACCCTATGGATCTAATTTCATATTTGTGATGAATGAATTTCTAAATTACTAGAATTGCTAGGAGGTTAGGTTGTGATTGATTTACTACGGATAGCTAGGAATTTCCATCGATTTGGGATTTGCAAGAGATTGGATTCTAATCGATGGGAAGGCCTAGATATTCGATTTAGATTTACAATTGGATTTCTATAGACTTGGTTTGCAAGAGATTGGACCAAAGCTAGGATTTTTAATTGTAAATCTACACCCATATTCGTTTGCAAGAGATTGGACGAATACGAACTATCACAACCTAGATCGTAACTCGAGTTTGCATGAGAGTGGGCTCGAGGAGCGATTGGACGATGATGTCAATCTTCATGCTAGCGGCTTAGGTTAGGGTTTGCAAGAGATTGGGCCCTAATCTAGGTTGCCATAGACCGGTAATATCGCGAGAGCGTGAGCTTGGTTCTCTATTCAGTTACGACTAGTTCACCTCAACACAAGTCTAGTAATATTGAGATTCACTATTTACGATGATGCATGACGATCCGTAGTGGGAATTCCCTAGCCCTAGACGTCTTTATTTGATTTTATATCCCCATACTTTGCACGACGATTGTGACATGATCGCCGCAAGGCAAATTCCCTCTTTTATTATATTGTATTTGAATCGATATTTGACCGATTTCTCTATCTCCGACACCGACATCCATCACCATTGCCATTACATTATACCATAGCCATCTCCACCAATAAAACATTCGTAGTCAAATCAACCTAGGATAGATTGGAGCCAACACCACCTCACTGTGTTCGATACCCGCTCGTCACTTTGCCGTGCGCTTGCGGTAAAACTACAATCGTTCTCCGGGACGTGTATCCGGGGCCGACCAAGTTTTCGGTTGTGCTCTTTGGTTGCATTCCAGAGTGATCAAGTTTTTGGCGCCGTTGCCGGGGAGGTGTTTTTCATTGGGTGCCAATTTGTCACAATTAGGTTGATTAGACTACGAAAAAAAACTAACAAAAGGAAATTTTCACCCCCGCCACCATTATTATCATTTTTATATTCTTTTGTGCCACTGATATCTTTTCTCCAGGTATTTATCTTTGTTGATCAGGTGCTATGGATTATACTACGTGGACCACAGATTTTGATCAGAGTGCTCAGATGGGAGATTACTATTTTGATCAGAGTGCTCAGATGGGAGATTACTATTTTGATGAGAGTGCTCAGATGGGAGAATACTATTATGATCAGAGTGCTCAGACGGGAGAATACTATTATGATCAGAGTGCTCAGATGGGAGAATACTTTTTTGAGGAGATGCACTGGCCCGAGCTTGATGAGAGACAAAGGATCTTTTTTGATGAGATGCATGCACACCAAGTGGAAATACAGGCCGGGCTTGATAAGAGCAATCTTCAATTGGAATGTACGAAGAGGGTACTTGAAATGAATGCGCTCATGCTTAAGGTTGCAGGGATTTCCAAAGATATCAGTTCTGCTTCTTCATTTTATGGGCAAGAAGCATCGCCAGACTTACTACCAGAGCCAGAATGTGTCGTCGTCGATCCCACTTCCTACGATACATCTATTGCATATGAAGAGTGGATGGACGAAGAGGCAGTGAAGGAAGCAGAAACTGAGTCATATGCGCAGCCAGAGGAGGACGCATTTCAGAGATTATTGGATGGCCTCTTGGAGTCAGTGAGGTTCACCGGTTCAGAGAGCATTACAGCAGGTGATGCATTTGAGCTACGATTTGCAGATTTTGTTATGAACCGTGTTTCAGCTGCAGGAACAATTGAGGAGGACATCCATGTCAGTCTTAAGGGGGATAGACTATATTTTCGGATTGCTTGCGGGCATTCCCCTCTACATGATACATCCCCACAAGCTGACACACTTGAGCAGCCAACATCACCATTCCAGAGAGAGCCCACATTGATAGTCGATGAGAAGGTAAAGGAGCACACTGTCGAGCCAGAGCATATTGACGAGGAGGCCTCATATGCGGAGCCCGAGCATGCTTTTGAGGAGGCCTTACATACGGAGCCAGAGCTTATCATCGAGGAGGTCATACATCGGGACGAGGATATAGCCATTCATGAGGATCCCGAGCACTACCCTCCTCCATTGGAGCTCCCGCAGCCACCTCATCCTCCCACTGACGTCGAGGACTATCCCACAGAGCTTACTGCTCCCACTCAGGGAGATATTTTTACCCACTCCATTTCTGAATCATGCATTCCATTTGATATTTATTTTGATTCAGATATTTTTGACACGTCACACCTTTTGCAGCACACATACGATTATGGACCGGAGGTATGCTTGGACGTGACACAGTTCGACGAGCCTATCGAGGAGGTCCACACATATGATCTAGATTTACCTGAGCAGCTGAGAGAGGATACCATGGAGACAGCTATCATGGCACGTGAGAATATTGGATTATTTCCAGGGAAGTATTGTCCACCATCATTTATTCCATATATTTCTATAGACGATCCTCTTTGGGATACTTTTATTACGAGGGTGAATATTTTGCAGCGAACTGATGCATCCTATTCTCTGCAGGGTACAGGTGGAGTCCCTGTGGGAATGCTGGAGGATGCATTGCTGGAGTTTGTTGGAGTCCGTGGACACACGCATCTAGCGGAGCCACGGAAAGAGCAGTTGGAGCAATTGCCTGCACCGGCAAAGATACTGGATCCGCCTTTTGCTATAGGTGATATCAATCCAGTAGTGTAGAAATTTTTATGCTTTGAATAAACACGAATTCTCTCGACAGCGAGATGACCGTATAGATTTGATTGAATAAATATCACCTCATATGACGGCAACAAAAATTTTTACACCCTGAACCCATTATATATATTAATTGCCATCTCCATATTTTGATGTGTCACATCCTTTTGCTCACCACATTCGAGCATTTCTTTCAAGTGAAACCTTACTTTCTTATTAGTTTGACTTGATCACGCTTTGCAAAGCCAAGACATTTTTGGTCAAGTCATTTGAATAGGATTGTTTGGTATAAGCTTGGGGGAAGGCGCTCTCATGCATCATTGTATGTGCATGTAGTTGCATTAGGATTTCATGTCATTCATTTCATCATTTTTCATTCACGCCCCTTATTATTATCGTTGTTCCTCATATTCTTTCATTATGATCACATTGAGGACAATGTGAAGTTTAAGCTTGGGGGAGTGCATTTACATGCCATTTAGATGCATTAGTTGCATTTTTACTCTATTTTAGGATTTTTAGAATTTTTCAAAATTTTTGCATCATCTTTTTGATTTTTTCCATCTTATTTTCCTTTTATGTGTGTTCATGCATCATTTTGTGTGCATGTTTCTCTTTTCTTTCCTCTCTTTTATTTTTTATTTCTTTATTTTTCTTTCTCTTTTTCCGCTAGATGAATTTTGTATGATGATATCTCTTATTGCTTTAGCAACCGTCACGATGCTTATTATTCCTTGCCATGCTACTTTGAGTATTCCATAGTCTTGCTATCCATGTGCTTGCAAATCCATTTCTTTTAATGATTCATCTACATGAATGCATGATATTAATTGAAGCTGAATGTATGGATTAGTGTTTAGTATGCTTTTGTTGGAAGTGCACCAAGATTCACGCATCATTAGTATATCTGAAGCATCAGTTTTATTGTCTTATTCACCTTCTGTTGCATGCCTGTTATGATTGTGCGCTTTACCGCTTGACTTCACTTTTTATTAAGATGATTGAGAATATCCATGCTTACATATTAGTTTTAGTTGCAGTATTATTTTATTGAACCGTTCGTGCACATCTTAGAGTGAACCGAGTGTTACATTATTTCTTTCTCCACATATATCTTTTTATTCTCTACATGTCACTTGAGTTCACCTCCTAAAAGCTACTTATATCGCATCTATTTCCCAAAAATCCCCACAAAAGAAAAAGTTAGCTCCAAAAAGTCCAAAAAGCCAAAAGGAGCCAAAATCCAAAAAATACAAATCGTATAGCTCCTACAAAAATCCAAAAGGAAAAATGAGAAACAAAGTCCAAAAAAAATAATAAAATATTTCTCTATCTCATTATTGGAGCCACAAAATACTTGGGAAACCCAAGGCAAAAATCCCATTTTCCACTATCATATTCCTTTAGATGTGATGCCTCAAGCTAAGCTTGGGGGGGTTGAACTCGTTTGACCATATGAGTGAGTACGACATTAGAGTAGAGAGGTGCACGGATGGGGAAGTTTGATAATGCAGAAACTTAGCAAATTACATTAGTTATGAAGATTTCTTATGAATCGATATAAATATGTGAATGCCATGACTCTTATTCTATTCTTTATTGCATGCTTGGTGTGAATCTTATATGCTTCATTTATAACTCTTGATTGAAAAGTGCATCGCCAACATTTGTATATTAAATCCTATGAAATGCGTGACGTGGATATGAATTGATTGTATGAATTTAGAGAATCCCTTTTGTTGTTCTTAAAAGCTTGCAAGTACCATGTTTATGTAAGATATGAAATCCTTATAGCATGTGATTTGTAATTTCCAAGTTATCGTGATGTGTAGCTTATGGCTTGAGATCCGAGAGAAGAATCTAGCGACCCCTTCCACCTCGTGTTCTCTCTTTTTCTTTCATTTCATTTCCTTTGTTTTCATCTCCCGAGTTCGTCTCTCTACTTATCTTCCTCGAGGACAAGTAAGAGGTAAGCTTGGGGGATTTTGATCGGTCCATATTTTACACCTTTTTTCTGCATATTTGCATGCCATTTCGATCACCCATATCACGATTTTCATGATTATTCGACGATATTGCGTCACTTTTCACTATTTCTTGTTTTTGTCGGATTTCAGGAAATATGGAGCGATCGGGAGCAAAAATGAGCTTAAAGGATTTGCACCCACTCCTGAGTGTCAACCATGGCTCTTTTGAGGGTTATTCTGCAATGGAAGACGAGTGGAAGAAGAAAGAACGTCGTAGGAGCGACGAGGAAGCGAAAAGATGGAGATTGGGCATTTTCAGCATGCCACTCGGCCGAGTGAAGGAGTCACTCGGCCGAACATTGAGACCCCGCTCGGCCGGCCAGTTCGGACACACAACAGAGATGTATCAGCGTGCACTCGGCCGAGCAACGCACGCCCACTCGGCCGAGTTCGGAGACTCCGTCCGCCCGAGTGGCACCCAGACGACGGCGAGCCAAAATATCCAACTCTCTGTAATTTGTCAGTCAACTACGAGCTCCGACTCGGCCGAGTACCAAAAGCCCCTTGGCCGAGTGACATTTGCCGCTCGGCCGAGTGATGCCGAGGACACGCAGCGCCCAGATTTTCAGATAGCCTCTCACTCTTTTGAAATCTTCTATCATTCCAGCAATCAAAGTATTTTTCTCATATTTTTTATGGATAGTAGACTTCATGACGGTTCCAACGCCACCAAGAACGTGCAAATCGGAGGTCGGATGAAATCTGGGGAATTTCTGCAAGTTGATGCTGCAGTGCTGGAATTTCCACTCGGCCGGGTCACATATTCCACTCGGCCGAGTGCGGCCTGGGCCCAGATTTTAAGTTGCGGTTTGGGCTGTTTAGGGCACGGATTTGAGGGGTTTTCTAGGGTTATTTTCTAGGGTTTTGGGAGAGTATTTAAGGGGTTTGTAGCCACCATTAGAAAGGATCCCCATTATGTTTTCTTAGCCCCCATATGTCTTTCTTAGGATCATTTTAGAGGTTAGGCCATGCCCTAGGCCCCCTCTTGGATCTAAAAGCTTGTATTTTGGATTGAAGATCTTCATCAAGCTAAGTATTTTCTTCTTTTTATTTGAATCTTTGTTTTTCCATCTTTTTGTAAGCAAGCAATGATTTTTATTGATTCTCATATGCTTATTGCTATGCTAGAGTAGATTTGTTGTTCTAGGGTTTAGGGATGAACCCTATGGATCTAATTTCATATTTGTGATGAATGAATTTCTAAATTACTAGAATTGCTAGGAGGTTAGGTTGTGATTGATTTACTACGGATAGCTAGGAATTTCCATCGATTTGGGATTTGCAAGAGATTGGATTCTAATCGATGGGAAGGCCTAGATATTCGATTTAGATTTACAATTGGATTTCTATAGACTTGGTTTGCAAGAGATTGGACCAAAGCTAGGATTTTTAATTGTAAATCTACACCCATATTCGTTTGCAAGAGATTGGACGAATACGAACTATCACAACCTAGATCGTAACTCGAGTTTGCATGAGAGTGGGCTCGAGGAGCGATTGGACGATGATGTCAATCTTCATGCTAGCGGCTTAGGTTAGGGTTTGCAAGAGATTGGGCCCTAATCTAGGTTGCCATAGACCGGTAATATCGCGAGAGCGTGAGCTTGGTTCTCTATTCAGTTACGACTAGTTCACCTCAACACAAGTCTAGTAATATTGAGATTCACTATTTACGATGATGCATGACGATCCGTAGTGGGAATTCCCTAGCCCTAGACGTCTTTATTTGATTTTATATCCCCATACTTTACCTGACGATTGTGACATGATCGCCGCAAGGCAAATTCCCTCTTTTATTATATTGTATTTGAATCGATATTTGACCGATTTCTCTATCTCCGACACCGACATCCATCACCATTGCCATTACATTATACCATAGCCATCTCCACCAATAAAACATTCGTAGTCAAACCAACCTAGGATAGATTGGAGCCAACACCACCTCACTGTGTTCGATACCCGCTCGCCACTTTGCCGTGCGCTTGCAGTAAAACTACAATCGTTCTCCAGGACGTGTATCCGAGGCCGACCAAGTTTTCGGTTGTGCTCTTGGGTTGCATTCCAGAGTGATCAATCGTTGACCGAGTGACCAATTCTGCACATTTCATCCCATTCCAAGTGGGGCAGTCCACGGAAATCTTGGCAAGGAAGTATTTAGAGGTAAAAATATTTTACTTCTCTATTTACAGTTCCTCCTTAAGGTTAGTTTGTGATGTAGACCTTGTACGTGCAGGAGATTGTGCGCTTGCATGGAGTTCCAGTGTAACGACTGGTTTTCGTGTAATTGAATTATCTATATTAAAATATATGTTTTGGTGGATTTTCTCCTCATGCGTGGTTTTCGTCTCCGTAGCTTTCATTTTCGTTCGATTCGTCGTATTTTCTCGTTTCTTCCTTAGGATCGTCGATTTTGAAGTATGTCATTAGTGATGGGCTTCATAACGGTCGTATCTTACTATTAGATCAAGCCTAGGAGTCTTAGGAATCGATCCCGGGGCCCCGCGCTCCGTATCGGAACTTTTGGTGCTCATTAGCCGGTATAAGAAGGGGCACCGACCGACTAGATGACGATCCAGCCGGTCGGTAATCCTTCTTGGACCGACTAGTTGGCTTTCTAAATTATTCAGGAGTTACTGTTTATCGTTAGTCGGTCTAAGAACGTTGGTTGACCGACTAGATACTAAACTAGTCGGTCAGCAATGCTTCTTTAACCGACTAACTCTTCATCCTAAATTTTAGTATCAGTACTATTCATTCTTAGTCGGTCTAAGTTCATCTTTCGACCGACTAGTTGTTAAACTAGTCGGTCAAGTTTTGTACTCAGACCGACTAATTCTTGGTTCTACTGTACAGTCGAGTTACTGTTTGCTCTTAGTCGGTTTAAGAACGTTCATCGACCGACTAGATGATAAACTAGTCGGTCAGTATTTGTTCATGGACCGACTACCTCTAAATCCTATTTTCGTTCAGGAGTTACTGTTTACACTTAGTCGGTCTGCGTTGGTCGACCGACCGACTAGTTGCCAAACTAGTCGGTCAGTGGTTGTTCTTTGACCGACTAGTCTGTGTTAAAACCCTAATTTCTGGGCAGCCACCAGCCCAACCTATAAATACCCCTCCCAAACGTTTCTTCTTCCTCCAACACGATCCAAAACCCTAAAATCTTCCCCCTTGAGCCCCCATCTTCCTCCAAGCTTCATCCCTTCATTCCAAGCCCGAAATCCATCATCCAAACCATCCATCTACTCTATCTACCTCTCATCTTCCCTAAAACCTCACCAAAATCCATCAAATCCCCAAAATCCCCCAAAACCCTAGTTTCCCCAAACTTCTCCATTTGCTTCCAGATCTGATCCTAAGGTTCCCCGGAGTGTTTCTTCCGCCTCCTCTCGGTAAGAAATCGATCTACCATTGTTTTTATAACTTATTTATAATTTTGGTGAAACCCTAATTAATTTCATGTGTTTGGTGTTTGTTTCCCCCATAACAGCGATTTCCCCGTAGATTAGCATCCGTGTGACGAAGTGGTCGTCATCCCCGGTGCTAGGCAAGTGAAACTTGCCACTTAGGGTTTAGGCCATGTTTTAGGCCATTTGCTTGTTGTAGGCGTAAAAGAGACTAGGCGACGAAATGATACTCGCCTAGGTGCAAATTGGGGAGTTAGCTTGACAACGAAGCTAATTCCGACATATAGCATGTTGCACAATTACCATGTCATGTTTACTTTCCATTAACGGTACGCAAATTAAATGTCATGTCATTTGCATTGTTTTGGTGATCCCGTGATTGCGTAGCTTTGCTACACTACTTGTGTTACCTGGCTCGTGTTCCAGAAGCGAGCCCTGTAGTTGGAAACCCCAACGCTCGATATTGAATTGTGAACTAAGAAACAAGCTCCCATGCGGGGCAACCCTGGCTCACTTGCTGGGCTCATGTTCAGGGACCCTGGCTTGTTTAGTGCGGGATGGGGTGAGGGTTAAGCGGCCATTCAACTAGGAGTCTGTTTGATCAACAACTGCAGTTGTAAGGCATAAACTCTTTGGGGTGGGGTAGTGTTTGGGGCCGATCGGACTGACATGCTAGCCATTCAGCGAAGGGCGCAAACATCTACAAAACAACCGTGAAATGTGAATTGTGTTTAGTGTCGATCGGTCTGTAATGCTATGCCATTCAGCGAAGGGCATAAACACCTACAACAATATGAATTGATTGAGATTGATAGTAGCATGGCTACTCTTGTCTTGTCTTGTCTTGTCTTGTCCCGATGATTGTTCTCTTGTACAAATTGTCTTGCCATGTTTTAAATTGTGCACTCATGTTACAACTGCCATGTCATGCATACTAAACTGCTAGGTTGCTAGTTGCCTTACTTTCAGTTTCCTTGTCCAAGTCTTTTAGACTTGCTGACATGTGCCCCTTTACTCTTTTGGGTGACACATGTTAGATCCTGAGCCCGAGTACCTTGTTGAGGACGAGGTGTTTGCTGACGCCGAGCCCGAGCTTGTGTTTGACGGGGAGTACGTGGACACTGTGGACCAGTCCTAGTGTCTTCGTTGTGTTTTATTTTTGTTAGACAGTTGTTTTGTTATCGGTGCGTGGCACCTATACTTTGTTATGTCGTTGCTTTTGTTGGCCTTGTTCTGGGCCTTTAGACTCTTTTCTTTTAGCCTGGTGGCTTTTCTGGATGTTGGACATATTCTTGATGTTGGACAATTTGCGAGATGTGGAATTTTATTTCAGTCTCTCCTTGTGTTATTATTGTTATTCTGTTGTGGTTACAGGGACCTGTTTATGTATTGTGGACGCTTATCGGGTTTGGGGCTTCGCAGCTCCACTCTCGTGCGGACCTTTTCACGTCTCGCCTCCATTTTAGGGAAGCGGGTCGTGACAGGTTTTAGTGGTGGCCCATGCAGGTCCTTCTGTAACTGCTATTATCGGAATAGCGATAATAATATTAGATTGTCCAGTGAACTAAGTTCGACATCCGAGTCATTAAGCTGTGAGTCTAATTTTGGCCCGTTTCTTTGGCGCTAGATGACTAGAAGACTTCAGACCCGCGCTGGTGGTGGATCTGCTCTGAAGGCTTGCTTTTTCTGCGGCAAGATCGGGCACCTCAAGGGGTCGTGCAGAAGCTTTCTAGGTCAGTGTTTGGTTTGTGGTGGTGCTACTCATTTGGCGAAAGATTGTCGGCATGCAAATCGGCTGCGGAAGGCGTCGGATGGAGTTCCGCAGCAGCAAGCACCGGAAGCTGGGCCGAGTCGGAAGGTGTGCCATCATTGTGGCAAGATTGGTCATAAGAAGGAACAGTGTAGGAAGTTCTTGGGGCAATGTATTGCATGTGGAGATCCCGCCCATGTTCTCAGAGAGTGCCCGAGGTTGAAGCAGCCTTGGAAGGCACCTTTTGCAGCCTCGCCATTGCAGCAGAGAGCCCCGGTGCCCGCTGGTCGTGGGGTACCCCTTGTCCCACAGAGGCAGGCTTTTCGGCAAGCTTTTCCGCTGAGGAGGCAGGCTTCCCTGATGGCCGTAGTTGAGGCTGAGACCGTGGATGGGGTTATTGCAGGTAACCCTCAGTTTAGTTACCTTCTTCCTTTTTGACAGTCTTGTTTGTTTGAACATGTTTGGTTGCTTGAATGTGTTATGCTGCTAGAATGGAGTTTGATTGCTGGGTTGGTTGTCGAGTGTGATTTGGGTTTGCACGTTTTTGGCACGAGTCCTCTTGACTCTGGTGCATCAATGTGCATTGCATCCTGGTGCTTCGTGTAGAAGCAATTCTTGATGGCCCCCTTTTTCCTTCAATATTTAATTCCTTCCTATTCGATCGAGTTAAAATCCCTTCGTAGATTTTGAAGTCTATTGGTTGAAATTTTTAATCTCGTATCTTTTGCTAACCGATATTCCTCGTATTTTGGTTTTAAGAGCTTACCACTATTTTGATTACTTTAGAATATCTTCCAAGATAAGTAGGATTTCAATTATTTTCATATATCAGTTCTAGGTTCATTGAACTCGTACTTTAAGGTCTTGTATAAATCAGTTATTTGGCAAATCCGGGTCCTTCTAAAAAGTATTTTTTTAAAAGGATATTTATTTGAAATTTCTCTTCAGTTTTTAAAACTTGTAAGCATTTAGCATGGGCCTAAATTTTCACACTATAGTTGATCGGATTTCATTCTTCGAATTTCAAAATTTCACCGAAATAATATATTAAGCTACTGCCGTAAAATATTTTCGGACCTCTCCGTTGCAAATCTTGACCTTTCTGAAGGTATCCCTTCGACTTCCTTTTTCCTAAGTTTAAATTCGTTCGAAACTTTAATATTTATATATTTATACTTCATGCTCCTTCGTTGACTTAAAGATCTCTAAAACTTTGTCGAAAATTTGGAATACTAACCCATTTTGTGTTTTGCCAGTCTATACCTTCCGTACCCATGAAAATACCTTGTCCCATCTTATATAAATTTTATTCCGAACTGTATCTTTATTTTTTGCCCAATTCGATTTATAAATTTCCTTATCTTACGTATGCCACACAATTGACTCATCGCGTTTCCTTTAATATACTTTTCAAGTTACACATGATTTCAGCTTTCAACCAACCAAGGATATGTTCAACATTTTTTTCCCTATTACAATTTTTGGAAAATTACGTCTTCATAACTTTCTCACGATCTAGACCTTTCATAGTGTGGTTTTAAAGCTTATTACAAATTTTGACAAACCTACTACTAAGTTTTCCGTTCACCACACATGCTTTTAGAATAATTTCTAAACTAAGTTAAATTTCGAATGTTTTCATATATCCGTATTAGGCTCATTAGCTCGTATGTTAAGAGCTTTGTGTGAAACGGTTTCTTTTGGCAAATCCCGGTTGCACTAAAAGGTGGTTTCAATATTGATTATTTGAATTTTTCCTGGATTAAAGATTTTGAAACTATTTGGCATGAATTAGAATTCTTTCGTTAATTAAATTTCGTTTCAAGACTTTTGCCAACATTGTTAAATCACTGCCGTATAATATTTTCTAAAACTACGTCCTTAATGTGCGTATGAACGCCCTACTTCCCTTCATAATGATTTCCGTTAAACCAATAAACCATTTCCCCTTATTATGAGCATTCAACTCAAACTTATTTCGAACAAGTGATTTTATCGATCCTCAAATATCGTTTATATGAAGGGGAACCCCAACTTTTCAAAATATGACCGTTTTATAATTCTAGTGTTTTTGGTGATGTTGTCTATTGTGTGATATATACATACTCAGAGTTATTTGTGATATTATGAAATTGTAAGTGTGTTAATATTTATGGATATGTGCGAGGATAGCTATGCCGCTCTAGGGGCGTCTATGTATATAAGGTTCTGTATTGGAATGTCTGAATAGGGTGTACGTAGTTGGAGATACTTATGATGGTTGAAATAATATGATTGGTGAAACTATATGTATGCTGGGTGTGATAATAATGGGTGTACGTATAGTTAATGTGGGTAGGCCTATTATGTGACCTATGTGTTGTACGCGTGAGAGTTTGCTCGTACGTAGTTACATATTGTGCGTAGGCGTGAGTAGTTATGAAATTGCTGCGTGAGTATGTAGGTGATATATATATGGTAATGGGAATATAATTTTGATTGGTATTGCTTACTATCGTGGCTGTCGTATGCGTGTATACCGTGAGGTATACACGGCTATTGCATATCTTGACTAATGGGTGAAGTAAGTGTATTGGTGTGCCAATTATGGGTGAATGGGTATGGTATGAAGATATACGATGCTTGGGTGTGACTATGGGTAAATACTTTTATTAGGGAGAGTATTGTAATTATAGGTGTGCTGATGTTTGTAAGAATATCATGATATATGAAGGGGTTGAAATACGTGATATTACCTGGTTAGATATTAAGGGTGTTTGGCATTTAGATATGTATGTGGTTATGTTGGTAGACGTGTATGCATTGGCTAGTATTGGCATATATATATGGATGCTATGTTACGTATATGGAATTATTCCGCTATGATTTTGAGTCTCACTCGAGCTGGGTGGGTACACTCTATGTACATTGGTGTATTGTATGTGGTTAGTGTATGGTGATGAATGATGTATGTATAGTGTCAGGATTGTTTGTGCCGGTTGTGTTACGCACACGATTGTGGGTGGCCATACCAATATATAGTTATGTGAGTTGGTCTTGTGGTATAGTTTTCACTAAGGACTTGGTTGCGTGAGTATATGTGCACTAGCTAACTAGGTGCGTAGATGTGCTAAGCATATAGTGGTGTGATTGGTATATATATATGAATGAAATATTAGCGTGTGTGGGTGTGCACCATGCACGGGTGAGTATATGATAGTTATAGGAATTGGTGACTATGGTATGTATGGCGTGTCGTAATTATAGCTATAGGACTATATATATATGAAGTGGTAATACGGTGAAATGTGTGCATGTATTTGAATGATTATAAATGGTGGAATCATAACGATGATGAATGTATGTTAGATATAGTGAACTTGTTTTAACAATTGTATGGTGTGATTTCACATGTTGGTTGTTTTGGTGTATACTAGGAGGCATAGGGATTAGAGTATTCTTATTGTCATGTCCATAGATAGTTACTTATACGCGTAGTTTCCGATGGTATTTTCTAGTGTGAAATTATTTTCAAATAAGTAAGAGACTTGGTTATTTTCACATAGTGTGTAATAAGTGTTTTGTAGCTATATAGAATAAACTTGCCTATATGAATGATTTGAATACGTGAATGGAGTTGTTTGATTATAATAAGTATAAGTGTACTATGTGCGTGAATATATATTTACTTCCGTGGTGTTAATAATTGATTACCTAGGGTATATATATATAAGCACTTGAAATAAATGTACTTGGTTGAAATTGTGATGTGATATTGATTGAGGGTAATTACTAGGGTGACTAGATATAGCTATAGTTAGAAAGTCCGAGGACGGACTTTATTCTAAGGTGGGTAGGATGTAACGACTGGTTTTCGTGTAATTGAATTATCTATATTAAAATATATGTTTTGGTGGATTTTCTCCTCATGCGTGGTTTTCGTCTCCGTAGCTTTCATTTTCGTTCGATTCGTCGTATTTTCTCGTTTCTTCCTTAGGATCGTCGATTTCGAAGTATGTCATTCGTGACGGGCTTCATAACGGTCGTATCTTACTATTAGATCAAGCCTAGGAGTCTTAGGAATCGATCCCGGGGCCCCGCGCTCCGTATCGGAACTTTTGGTGCTCATTAACCGGTATAAGAAGGGGCACCGACCGACTAGATGACGATCCAGCCGGTCGGCAATCCTTCTTGGACCGACTAGTTGGCTTTCTAAATTATTCAGGAGTTACTGTTTATCGTTAGTCGGTCTAAGAACGTTGGTTGACCGACTAGATACTAAACTAGTCGGTCAGTAATGCTTCGTTAACCGACTAACTCTTCATCCTAAATTTTAGTATCAGTACTGTTCATTCTTAGTCGGTCTAAGTTCATCTTTCGACCGACTAGTTGTTAAACAAGTCGGTCAAGTTTTGTACTCAGACCGACTAATTCTAGGTTCTACTGTACAGTCGAGTTACTGTTTGCTCTTAGTCGGTCTAAGAACGTTCATCGACCGACTAGATGATAAACTAGTCGGTCAGTATTTGTTCATGGACCGACTAACTCTAAATCCTATTTTCGTTCAGGAGTTACTGTTTACACTTAGTCGGTCTGCGTTGGTCGACCGACCGACTAGTTGCCAAACTAGTCGGTCAGTGGTTGTTCTTTGACAGACTAGTCTGTGTTAAAACCCTAATTTCTGGGCAGCCGCCAGCCCAACCTATAAATACCCCTCCCAAACGTTTCTTCTTCCTCCAACACGATCCAAAACCCTAAAATCTTCCCCCTTGAGCCCCCATCTTCCTCCAAGCTTCATCCCTTCATTCCAAGCCCGAAATCCATCATCCAAACCATCCATCTACTCTATCTACCTCTCATCTTCCCCAAAACCTCACCAAAATCCATCAAATCCCCAAAATCCCCCAAAACCCTAGTTTCCCCAAACTTCTCCATTTGCTTCCAGATCTGATCCTAAGGTTCCCCAGAGTGTTTCTTCCGCCTCCTCTCGGTAAGAAATCGATCTACCGTTGTTTTTATAACTTATTTATAATTTTGGTGAAACCCTAATTAATTTCATGTGTTTGGTGTTTGTTTCCCCCATAACAGCGATTTCCCCGTAGATTAGCATCCGTGTGACGAAGTGGTCGTCATCCCCGGTGCTAGGCAAGTGAAACTTGCCACTTAGGGTTTAGGCCATGTTTTAGGCCATTTGCTTGTTGTAGGCGTAAAAGAGACTAGGCGACGAAATGATACTCGCCTAGGTGCAAATTGGGGAGTTAGCTTGACAACGAAGCTAATTCCGACATATAGCATGTTGCACAATTACCATGTCATGTTTACTTTCCATTAACGGTACGCAAATTAAATGTCATGTCATTTGCATTGTTTTGGTGATCCCGTGATTGCGTAGCTTTGCTACACTACTTGTGTTACCTGGCTCGTGTTCCAGAAGCGAGCCCTGTAGTTGGAAACCCCAACGCTCGATATTGAATTGTGAACTAAGAAACAAGCTCCCGTGCGGGGCAACCCTGGCTCACTTGCTGGGCTCATGTTCAGGGACCCTGGCTTGTTTAGTGCGGGATGGGGTGAGGGTTAAGCGGCCATTCAACTGGGAGTCTGTTTGATCAACAACTGCAGTTGTAAGGCGTAAACTCTTTGGGGTGGGGTAGTGTTTGGGGCCGATCGGACTGACATGCTAGCCATTCAGCGAAGGGCGCAAACATCTACAAAACAACCGTAAAATGTGAATTGTGTTTAGTGCCGATCGGTCTGTAATGCTATGCCATTCAGCGAAGGGCATAAACACCTACAACAATATGAATTGATTGAGATTGATAGTAGCATGGCTACTCTTGTCTTGTCTTGTCTTGTCTTGTCCCGATGATTGTTCTCTTGTACAAATCGTCTTGCCATGTTTTAAATTGTGCACTCATGTTACAACTGCCATGTCATGCATACTAAACTGCTAGGTTGCTAGTTGCCTTACTTTCAGTTTCCTTGCCCAAGTCTTTTAGACTTGCTGACATGTGCCCCTTTACTCTTTTGGGTGACACATGTTAGATCCTGAGCCCGAGTACCTTGTTGAGGACGAGGTGTTTGCTGACGCCGAGCCCGAGCTTGTGTTTGACGGGGAGTACGTGGACACTGTGGACCAGTCCTAGTGTCTTCGTTGTGTTTTATTTTTGTTAGACAGTTGTTTTGTTATCGGTGCGTGGCACCTATACTTTGTTATGTCGTTGCTTTTGTTGGCCTTGTTCTGGGCCTTTAGACTCTTTTCTTTTAGCCTGGTGGCTTTTCTGGATGTTGGACATATTCTTGATGTTGGACAATTTGCGAGATGTGGAATTTTATTTCAGTCTCTCCTTGTGTTATTATTGTTATTCTGTTGTGGTTACAGGGACCTGTTTATGTATTGTGGACGCTTATCGGGTTTGGGGCTTCGCAGCTCCACTCTCGTGCGGACCTTTTCACGTCTCGCCTCCATTTTAGGGAAGCGGGTCGTGACATCCAGTGAGCATCATATCCGATAGAGACTCGAGTTTCATGTCCCAGTTCTGGAAGAGTCTATAGGAGAACCTTGATACAAGTTTGAGCTTCAGCATGGCATACCACCCGTAGACCGACAGCCAGTCAGAAAGGACGATTCGGATTCTGGAGGATATGCTGAGATCTTATACGCTCGATCTAAATGGTTCATGGGAGGATCATCTCCATCTAGTGGAATTCTCATATAACAACAGCTATCAGGCGAGCATTGGCATGGCGTCATATGTTGCACTATATGGTAGGAAATGTCGATCGCCACTTATCTGGGATAACATCGGAGACAGAGAGCTGTTGGGTGAGATAATTGTAGAAGCTGTGGATGTCGTAAGAGACATCAGGGATAAACTCCGGATTGCTCAAGATCGCTACAAGCATTGGACGGATGCCAAGAGACGACCCTTGGAGTTTCAGCCAGGAGATCATGTCTTTCTGAAGATTTCTTTGAACCACAGAGTCATTCGTTTCGGGAAGAAGGGAAAGCTGAGTCCGAGGTATATTGGGCTATTTGACGTGCTGGAGCATGTGGGAGCAGTGGCATATCGCCTTGCTCTACCACCATCTTTGGAGGGAGTTCACGATGTTTTTCACGTATCTCAACTACATCAATACGTCAGTGACCCTTTGCATGTTGCAGATTTTTCAAAGATAACGGTCCTACCGAAGCTGACTTATGAGCATAAGTCCGTGCAGATTTTGGACCGTCGACAGAAGCAGTTGAGAAACAAGGTAGTCGACCTGGTGAGAGTGATGTGGCGTCACGGATCACCTGGAGAGTCCACCTGGGAGAGAGAAGATGAGATGAGAGAGTACTACCCGCATTTGTTTCTTGATCAGTAGGTGTTAGGAATTCCGAGGGCGGAATTTTCTGTAAGGTGGGTAGGAAGTAACGACCACTTCTGGTCCTGAGTATTTAGTGTGTATGTTGTTTTGTGTGCATGTTTCCGTATTTGATTTTGTATTATTGTTCACCGTAGCTCAGATGTGTGACCAGACCCCGTATTCACAACCTTCTCAGAGGCGTGAGGGCTCCAGTATTTTCTATGTAATTTTTGGATAACTAGGGACCGATCTGCTATAACTCTTTATCAAATTATTAAAAAAATAATTTCGAAATTCAGTCTGTACGTTTTCATTAAAAACATAAATATTTGTTTTAAATTTTGATTTCGTATCTGGTGCGTTTAAATCATAACAAATCTTAACCTTTTCCCCCACTAAAATCCCAACCACTCTCCCCTCTAACTGTGTAACAGACCCCATCTCCCCCTATCACTCACCCACGTGAAGCTTTCCTCCCTATAAACTAGCTATAGGAGCCCTACAAATATTCAAAGCCTAGGGCAACCCAATAACAAGCAGATGCCGTACAAAAACCCCCTCTCAAAACCTGCATTTTCTCCTTCCCTCTCCCCTTCAGCCACACACCACAAGAGCCTCACACTGGCGACTTTCTCTCCGACCAAACCCACCTCCATCGCCAGCTGATCCTATCTCCAGGCCGGCGCCTCCATTTCCCGAGCCTGCAACCGCCCAGTCCGACTGCTCTCTCCCCCATGCCCAAACCCCCAACCACCTCCTGTCCTCTTCCCTTCGGTGCCCAGGCTTCTCCAGCCATCTCCCGGTTCCAGGTCACTTCCCCTCTCCCTACAGCAGCCACCCCAAACCCCCAGGTGTGCCACCTTCCTACTCCGAGCAACGACCGCGCACCCTAGTCGTCAGCTTCTCCGCGCACAGCCCATCCCCTACCTGAACTCTGGCCATCCCCAGTTCTATGGTCGCCTATCCTCCTCCTCCGCGCAACATCCCAGCACGCATGTAAAACCCTCGCCCAAGCCGCACCAAGCCCCCTTTGCCTCTCCCTCTCGAACATGTGTCCAGACCTAACGTACATGCAACACCGCTTTTCTGTGCAAACCCTATCTCCAGGCCGCAGCACCTTCCCCTCTCATCCGAGCCTCTTTCCTTTCCTTCCCCTCTCATCGGATTCCCTCTTCCCTCTCAAACCCCTCCCCCAAGCTGCTGCCCCTCTTCATTGTAGCAAGCCGCTGTCTTGCCGTTGCCGCTGCCCCTCTCCACTTTCAGTTCAGACATCGACAGCTACTTCGCTGCACTACCCGCAGCCGAGGTGACCCCGACGACCTCTCTTCATTGCGCTACCCACAGTCAAGTAACCGAAGCCGCGACACGATCTGTTGCTGTTTCCAAATCATCGTACTAGGTTGGTATCCCCTACTCGTAGTATTCCAAATGTTACGCCACTAGAACCTAATTAAAAATGGCAACTTAATCACTAAATTTATTTTATGCTCCTTTAAACTGTTTTGAAACCTAGACCGTCGATTGGACTATTTTGACTGTGCACATAGGGTAGAATCGACGTAGAGAACTGTAGAATAGATCTGAACATGTGAACAACTTGATTTGGAACTGCTAGGATAGCCACGATCAACCTAGAGACATGCCATAATAGGTATTCCAAAACCAGTCCTGACATCGTCCCGTTTAAACTGTTACAGTGAACCATAACTGACATGCTGCCCGTGACGAGACGCTCTCTACGGACGCACTTCTCGCCACTTCAGGCAAGTACGTTCACTTGTATAGATACGGCGTTTAACTTCTTTAAAATTGTAAAAGTACAAACAAAAGACCTAGATGTGAAATGATAGCGTTTAAGACACACTCATGACAGCCAGACTTGACGACGAAGTCTTGGCACAATTCACTAAAACTGTCATGTTAACAATTATATGTGTACGTGTGTGGACATAAATGGAGCATCTGGTCAACCTTAAACTTGTGCATTGATTTGGCTATTCCCCTCGGTCATGTATGACTAGTCTGGCTCGTGTTCTAGTATGGTCATATATGACTAGTCTGGTTCTGTTTCAATATATGGCGGTTTCTTGATACACAACCTGCACGGAATATGGCACTCCCCAAGATAGAGAGAGTGATCCCTTGTACGAACTTGTCTTGTGCACTTGGGTGTGGTTGGGTTGAGCGGTCGCAAGGTTTAAGGGGTTTGGTCGCCCTCTAACCTTAAGGCGTGAACCCTAGGCACACACACAGTCTTGTCTTGTCTTGTCTTGTAACCGGTAGCACACGCTATGGCCATTGTCATGCCACTTTTACTTCTTGCACCGTATTTTACTTTCCTACCATGTTTAAATATATAACTGTCATGCTGTCGCATCTCACAAATTGCCATGTAAACAACATTTAATAACTGTCTTTAAATTCCATATACCTTGCAGTAGAGTCTTTCTAATATTTCATTTGTAGACTCTGCCAGACGTACAACTCCTTCTCTCTTGGGTGTTTATACGTCAGGTACTGAGACATAGTACGTAGACGAGGAGATGTACCTGCAGACTTGGACCAGGAGAGCACTGCTCAGGATTACGATCCGGACGAGGACCAGTCTTAGAGTTCTCTTCATGTTGCTGACTTGGAGTTTCCAGGTTTCTAGTTTGGGTGCGTAGCACCATTTAGCTTCTTGTCTAGGTTGGGTGCGTAGCACCAGTAGTTTCCTTTTTAGTTGTAGCCATGCTCGAGGATTCCTTTTATTAGACTTTTTTGTACCGCTGGATTATTATTTGATGAATGAATGTTGTCGTTCTTTTTGAGTACTCTTATTATTCTGAAATTTAATGCAAGAACCTGTACTTTCTTGGTATACCGCTACAGTCGCTTAGTGGGCTCGAGCTTCATGGATCCAGCCCAAGTGGACCATCGTCTCGTACCCGCACCCGTATAATGGGAAGCGAGACGTGACATCAATTGCATGCTTGGTGTGAATTCTTATATGCTTCATTTATATCTTTTGATTGAAAAGCGCATCGCCAACACTTGAATATTAAACTCTATGAATTACACGATGTGGACATGAATTGATTACATTTATCTAGAGAATCCCTTTTGTTGATCTTAAATACCTGCAAGTAATATGAATGGTCAAGATATGAAATTCTTATAGCATGTGATTCATTCTCAAAGTGTCGTGATATGTTGCTATGGCTTGAGATCTGATCGAATACTTTAGCACCTCCCTCCATCTTTTATTTCATCTTCTATTTCTTATTTTTATCGCCCGATGAGCCTCGTATTCGTCTTTCTCGAGGATGAGTAAGAGGTAAGCTTGGGAGATTTTGATGTGTCCATATTTTACATATTTTTATTGCATCATTCCATATCATACTCGCCTCCAAAACCCTCATTTTCATATATTATCACGCTTTTAACGCCATATTCGAGTTGTGCATAGCTTTGTGGATTTTCAGGAGTTTTGGATCGAATTGGAGCTATTTAGGGATATGGACATATTCGACGCGTCCTGGACGTCATTGGCGAGTTTCCATGAGAGTTCACAGAGGCAAGGAAGAAGATTGGAGGAGAGGAGGAGAAGAGAGCGAGAGATGAGGACTCTAGCTCTAGCCCGTGTTCAGTTTCACAGGCCACTCGTCGAGTGCTGATGCTACTCGACCGAGATGACACGTCGATGATGTAGAGAAAACGGACACACCTACTTGACCGAGCAGAATAGCTAGCTCGACCGAGCTGTATTCAAACAGAATGCCTATTTTGGACTTCTCCACAAGCTCCCTAGCTCGACCGAGCAGCAAAGCTCCTCGACCGAGCAGATTTTCTACTCGACCGAATAGCCCATATCAGCCAAAGTAGCAAAAGCAGTAAAGCGGGGCCTATATCTGCTCGACCAAGCAGGCACCTCTACTCGACCGAGTAGCACGACACGACCAGTCAAGTTGATGGCCCAAGTGCCCAGATTTGCTGAGATTTTGTGGAGTCCTTACCCCTTGTATATAAGCACGATTTTTACCCTATGTGCAGAGGAGACTAGACTTTTAATATTTTCCTTAGTTTTAATTAGAGTTTTTAGATCTAGAGAAGTTTTATGCCATAGCTATTTTGTGAAGACTAAAGCTTGGATTTTTATTGCTCTTTATTCTGTGGAAGCTTAATATTCTTAATTCTCTGGTGTTTGCTATCGCTCTACGACGCATCGGTAACGATTTCTAAACTTTCTATGCTTTATTTGATGTTTTCACATGCCATGATGAACTCTCTTGTTTTTAATGAATCTTCTATGTTTATCTCTATGATTCACGAGTAGTTCTATCCAGGGCTAATAGATTAACCCAAGGATCTTAGGATTTAGATGTAAAGTTACGATTTTTAGGTTGCGTTGATTCAAAAAGAGAAGTGTTTTGGTTGATCTAGCCAAGTTTGTAGGAGATCTCGTACTAAGATCATGTCCATGGTCTTTGGCCATGTTTAGCTTAAGGAGTATCTTATGAACTTAATTAGGGAGTTAGTGGATTCAATTATGGTTTGCGACCATGCCAGGTGCACTCCTTGATGGGATTCACAACCGTCATATATTACTAATTGATGACTACCGCCATTGTGTTAATGAGAGCTACCAAAGAACACATCAAAGCTCTATCCATGAGAGTGACATGAGTGGAGATCATTCTACCCACGAGAGTGGTATGAATATTGTCAATTATTAATGCACGAATCTCACGTCACGCCTATGCGAGAGTGGGGTAAGCGTGTGATACGTTAGACCCATGGTACCTAGATCCATGAGTTCTACATCTTAGATGCGACAATCTCTAATTAGGCCACTGCAACGTAAGAGTTCTAACCTAGCATCGACATCCGACGATCCTAGTGGTGAGTCTTAATGTCCAAGTCTTTTATTATTGATTTCAACCTTGTTTGAGATATAACTCCACAATAACCAATCCTTTTAAATCGACTGGTAGCAATATTCCGAAGATCTAGGATTCACCCAAGAGCATATTAGCATTCACTTCCCTGTGAGATCGATATCTTTTATACTATAAATTGACACCGTGTGCTTTCGATACGGTCCGGGAGTTACATTTAGGATGCATCTAGCCTTTGGCATTCATGCCATTGCTAGGCGGGTTTTAAGTGTTAGTTCTGGGTATGTCATCTTTCCTGTCAACCCCTCACATGTAGTGCCTCTTCAAGGTTACTCACATAGTCTCTACCTTGAACCTTGCCACATAGTTGCTCGGTGTGAAGCGCCGCCTTCACCTCTTCAATGGTGAGAGTCGTTCGGTTATAAATCATCGATCGAACAAACTAGTTAAACTTCTTATGCAATGAACACAACAAGATAACCGCATGTTTCTCATCTTCAATCTTCACATCCATACCCTACCGCTCTAGCACTATCCGGTTCAATTCATCCATGTGATCCTTCACCGCAGATCCAGACTTCATCTTGAGAGTATACAGCTGCTGAAGCAAATAGAGACGACTTGTGAATGACTTCTTCATATACAGTACCTCAAGCTTCTTCCAGATATTAGACGACGTAGCTTCATCTAAGACTTCTCTCAGAACATTATCTGCCAACGACAACTGTATCGCACTGTAAGCCTTTCTTTCCATCTCCACCTTAGCGGATTCCTTCACCTCCTTATCGATATTTGCCTCATCGAATACGATTTGTTAACTCCCTGTCTGCATCAGAACGTTCTTCACCTTCGTATGCCAAATCCGAAAACCATTATGGCCAGTGAACTTCTCAATGTTCAATGTTGCTAATGAAACCATCTTTGCCACAAACTTTCTTCACAAAAGAACACAAGCTCTGATACCACTTGTTGGAAAATAAACCAATGGCGATGCCAAAATTGAGATACTTGTGGAATAACCAATCCTACAAGCTGATCAGGAATCTAAGACTAGCAAAAATAGATCCTCAAACACCCAACAAAATCTCTACGACCTTGCAAAGTAAAGTAGCAAATGAAGAACACCAACAACAATCAAAAAAATTGCAGACACACAAGAGATTACCCTGGTTCAGTTTCGTACAACCTACGTCCAACAATTTCGAGATGATTTCAATATCAGATAGATCCACAATAGGGTTTACAATCTATCTTTTGCTCACGTGAGTAATAACTTAGCGGAAAGCACAAGCCCTCACAATCTTACTCAAATGAAGAAGAAATCAAAAAGGTAATGAAGAGAATCACTCAACTTCATAATAAAACCCCTAACCCTAATCTCTTGACAAAAACCTTCAATGGTGGCGGCTAAAGCTCTCTCTAGCTCCAGATCCCAAAAATAGCATTCACCTAATCTAATAAGCCATTAGGATTAAATAGGACCCCAAAACAAACTGGAAAACAATCCAGGCCATTGGTTGAAAAACTTCTGGCCACGTGTCGCTCGGTTGATCGAGCTTAATGCTCGACCGAGCGGTCTTCTCGCTGCTATTGCCACTGGGTGGATGAGGATTGCACTTGATCGAGCGGTTGATCAGCTCGATCGAGCTGACAATCCCTGCAAAGCTCTTAAATATGCTAACTTATTGTTAATCTGAACACATGTAGCTCGACCAATTACTCTTTCACTCGACCGAGTAACTGGTAGCTCGGTCTAGCAGTAGAGTACTTGAGCGAGTATGATACTAATGTTGTTAGGCTGTTTTCTCCGTGTCTCTAGCTCGGTCGAGCGACTGGGACAGCTCGATCGAATGACCTGGGAATGTGATGTTTGAGACTTGAATCACAAAAATTTAACAGAAACTTGGCAAGGGAAATTGATTATGGGGATATGATATTGTGGGAAATGGGGTTGCCTTTGTTTATTTGTGCTTCAAACTTGGAATCTGGTAGGTGACATGGTCGTGCAGGTTATGTCAAAAGATGTATCAGCTGACTTACATAGATTTGGACACAGCCGTATTGGTCCAACCATGCAGACAGTCAACTCTCTGTTTTTTATTGATACAGCTGTACAGCACGACTATGTTGACAGGTAACTCTCTGATTCATCTAGTGACACAGCTGTGTTGTACGACCGTGCTAATTGTTCTGGAGCAACATGCATATAACGTAGTTTATGACACGACCGTGCCGCATATCAGCACGACCATATCAGTGTACCGGCCGCTTTCCGACCGTTTGTAATTTCCTGCATGCACGTGCTTTATCGTGCACGTATTCTATTTGGCTATTTCTGAGCACCGGCATATGCGATGCGAAATGCCATCGCGATCGTTTTGGGGTGTTGGATTTTATTGTAATTTTTGGGAACGTCGTTTCACCGCTCGTTTTCTCGCAAACCGACTTTGAACGATATGGGCGTTTTAGTCATTTGACTCAAAACGCCGTTTCCAATTTTACGTAAATTCTTGGTAGGCATTATGCATAATCAGGCTCCGTAGATCTGTGCATCTTGTCTCTATGATCGCCCCGGTATTTTCGGATTATTTTTCTGACGCTCGGTTTGAGAGTTATCGCCCGAATAAATCTGGACCGTTGATTTAACTGATCAAATTCAAATTTCGTTTTTTCTATCAGATCTGATCAATCCCTTGGGATACACATACGTATCAAGGTGATTTATTCACATGTTAGGTGCACCCTCCTTTCATTCTTAGGTCCACTCCCCCTAACTCTACCCATCAAGCCACTACCCTATATCACATTGGTGAATATCAAAATTTAATTATTATTTAAAATCCAACCTCATTCACGTGAGTCTTGACCTAGGGCTGTGAACTCGTTTTAGCCAGCCGCCACAAAACATTGATTTTCTCCTCGCACGATGGGCCTCCTCCCTCTCGTTCTCCAACAAAGACCCCCGATCTCCATATCTCTCTCGCATCCCTCTCCTCTTCTCTCCCTCTCCCGAGTTTCCCTCTCCCCTCTCGCATCTCTTCTCGTCGCGCGGCCGCCCAACGCCACACCACCGACGTCAACTCCGGTGCCTGCCCGCCGCCACTTCAGGCAATCGCCGGCGTTTTTTATGTGGCAGCGGCATCTGCGCATGCAGCGGCCACGGGGCTGCGTTCCTCTGGCCGCCGACAGCCTTTTCCGCGACCCGATCAACCCCGCGGCCTACTCCTCCACCTGCGAGGCCCCATCGCCAATGTTGCCGCTCCCCACGGTCCCCTCGCTGCCGCCCTCCAGCGCAACGCAGCGGTCGCGCATCCCGCCGGCAGCCACCGTGTGGCTGCCTATCTCCCCAACCGCCTGCCCCGACCCTCGGCGCTTGCCTCGCCGTCGTCGGAGGCCGCGCCGGTGTTGCACTATGGTTCCCTCGCAGCAGAAAGCACAGCGACTGCTGTGCTATTTTTCCGCCGTCGCCACCGCTGTTTTCCGACGACACCGCGACGCCGGAGCCCCCTATCACCGTCGAAGATTCCCCCGATCGTCGGAGGCCCTGTACGCCGCCGCCACAGCTGTCGACGACCCTTTTTCGTGAAGCAGTAGCCACCGCCCACGCTGCATCGTTTCCGGCCAACGCCCGACGGCAAAGCACCGTCCGACTCCTGTGAAGCCCATCCCCTGCCGCCCGTTGACATCCCCCGTAACCGCCGCGACGGCCACCTACAAGAATGTGAACACCAAAACCCTAAGAAGTGAGTAACAAAATATTTGTTATAAGTAACTATACACTATACTCATGTGATATTATCAGCTAATTCATTAGTTATACTTGCAGATGTTTATATATAAGTTTAGGTATATTAGATGCCATGTTAATGGGTTAATATATTAGCTTGGACCCCACCAGTTAGTTTACATTATATACATTGTTATACTAGGTTATGTAGTTAATAGGATGTTAGATGATATAATGTCTAGATGTGTATATAAATGATCGCTCCGGAATGTAACCCAAAAGTGCGACCGTATAGTTTTACCGCAAGCGCACGGTGTAGCGGCGAGCGGGTTATCGAACACAGGGAGGACGAATGAAAGTGCTTGCTTCGAACAACCTGGCTATTAAGAACAGAAAAGAGAGAATTTGCCTTTGGCGATCCTGTCACAATCGTCAGACAAAGTACGAAGATATCAAATCAAATAAAGACGCCTAGGGAATGGGGAATCCCCGCTACTCACCGTATCTCGTCAATGTGATTCATTGGTATCAAAATTGCTAGGGTAGAATCTCGGATGAACTAGTTGCAACTGGATGTAAAACCTAGCTCACGCTCTTGCGCTGTTGCCGGTCTATAGCTATCCTAGGTTCGGGTCCAATCTCTTGCAAACCCTAGCCTAGGCAAGCTAGCATTAGGATCAACATCATCGTTCAATCGCGCCCCGAGCCCACTCTCGTGCAAACTCGGGCCGCGACCTAGGTTGAATAGTTCCTACCCGTCCAATCTCTTGCAAACGGGTATCGGCATGGAATTGCAACCGAGAACCCTAGTATCGGTCCAATCTCTTGCAAACCGATACTACGGAAACTCAATTTCAACCCAATTTGGATTTCTAGGGTTTCCTATCGAATTGGGATCCAATCTCTTGTAAATCCCAATCGATATGAACTCCTAGCCATCCGTAATAAATCGATCCCAAACTAACCCTAATAGCAATTCTAGCAATATTTCTACCAATTCATCACAAATCTGAAATTGGGCTCGTAGGGTTCATCCCCACGCCCCAAGACGTATAGACTACTCACAATTCATAGCACAAATACAAAAATAATCAATGGAATTAACAAGAGAATTCATCACAATATCCGAATAAGCAATAAAAATAGTATTTTTAAAGGAGAGAGAGAGAGGCAAACCAATAGAGTTCTCCAAGAATCCAACAAAAATCAACTTTCCTCTCCTCTCCAATCACAAAAATCTAAAGCTAAAAGTTTTAATCTAAAAAGCTGCAAAAAGTAAAGAGAAAAGCTCTCTAACCTATGGTAAAAACAGGGGTTAAATACCCCCCAAAATCGTCAAAAAAACTGTGACCAAAATGCCCCTGCGCAGCCTGAAAATCGCAATTTTCGCTACAGGCAGCGCGTCGCACTCGGCCGAGTGACAAAAGTCGCTCGGCCGAGTGACAAACCCTGAGAATTTCCAGTAAGTCTTGGTCTTCGGGGGTCTTCACTTCGGGGGCGGCTCGGCTGAGTGAGTTGTCGTCACTCGGCCAATGGCTTCTATGTACTCGGGCGGTCGGCATTTTCCACTCGGCCGAGTGGGTCTTCTGAAGCTCAGGCAAACGAAAAACAGTAAGTTGGCACTTTTTGATGGGCTTCGTCTGAGTGCCACTCGGGCGGACGGGGTCTCGTCACTCGGCCGATGTGGCTTCCGACGCTCGGCCGAATGCACACATGAAACGTGTCTGATCAGGTCGGCCGAGCGGTGTCTCGCTGGTCGGCCGAGTGACTCCTTCACTCGGCCGAGTGAGACACCAAAAATGCCCAAACAGCTTGTTTTGGCCTCCTCGTCGCTCCTGCGACGTTCTTTCTTCTTCCGCTCCTCTCCAATAGCAAAATACCCCTCAAGGAGGTCGTCGGTGACACTCTGGAGTAGGCGTATCTCGAGATCACTCCAAATCGCTCCAAATCACTTGAAATACGACAAAAACAACAAATTGTGAAAAGCATCGCAATATCGTCGATATATCGTGAAAAACATGATTTGAGCGATCTAAATGGCATGCAAACATGCGGGAAAAAAGTGTAAAATAAGGAGTGATCAAAATCCCCCAAGCTTACCTCTTACTCGTCCTCGAGGAAGATAAGTAAAAGGCGAACCCGGTGGATTCGGAAAACGAAAACGACGAAAAACGAAAAACGAAAAACGAAGAAAAATGAAAAACGAAATAAAAACGAAGAAGAAAGAAAGAAGCGAAGAGGGAAGCTGCTAGATCATTTTCTCAGGACGTGGGTTTTGCTTACTCATATGGCATGTACCGAATGAAAAACACATGTCAAAGAATTTTATTTCGATATCATAGTATAATGGTGCAAATAGAAATAGAAAACCCAAGAATAATGATATAACATGAAAAACGGAATAATTTTAGAATTAACATCGTCTGAATCATTTAAAGCGGTATACAATATCGCAGATCACACACTTTTCAATTGAACGCTTTCTATGAGGAGTATAAGAGTATCACGCAATAGAATAGAAAGAATAGATAAGCATGGATTTCATGAAATGAGTGCTAGGCATAGATTTCTGGACTTCGTAAAGCTAAAAATAATCTCACCGAGTATAGAATATTACTTAGCCTAGGTTGTCGTGCAACGTCAAGTAGTCACTCTCTCTCACATCATTGGATTCCCTCCCCCAAGCTTATCTATAAGCGTGGTGACACAAAAACAATATTTACATCCCCATTTTTATGAAGCTCCAAAGCAACAAAAATAAAAACAAAAAGAGGGAAAGAAAGAGAGAACATGAGATGGGATCTTTTATTGAGGCTTTTTCCTCTTTTCTTTTTCTTTTTCTTTTTCTTTTCTTTGTTTTTTATTTTTCTTTTTTTTTTCAAATAACATATATACACAATGAGCCCAACTCAAAGAGAAATAAGGATATACAAGAATTTTCTTTTTTCTTTTTTTTTGGTTTTGGGAAATTTGGAGCTAGGAATTAATAGCGGTGGAAATGCCATATAATAGAATCGCTTAAGGGGAGATTCACCAATGATTTTAAAATTGAGAAATGATGTCCAAGATATGTGGAGAAAGAAATAAATATGTCTCTCAGTTCACTCTATAAGACGTGCACGAAAACTTAAGCAGGGTAATCTAATCTACTCAGTTTCGATCACAAAAAAGCTAAACTAATCCAGATTTATCATAGCTAACATCATTCAATCATCCTGAAGTGAAATGTACAAATCATGCATATAGAAGTGATATAGGAAAAGAAAACGGTACTCCAGATATAAGCATTCAATGCGTGAATCTTGGTGTGTTTTCTGCGATAGCATACATATGAATATTCAGACTCAGCTAATAATAGAATTTCATCCATTTTCATGCGGGAAAGTGTGGGTTACTATCTCTAAATGCAAGGCAAATCACAGCATATGATATTAGAAATAAAATCTAAGACATGACAAATATAGCATGCATATAGAGGAAGCTAACTCCACGTCATCATCATCACAGAAAAGTCATCTCTAGCAAGAGATGAAAAAATAAATAAAGATAAAGGGGAAAATAAAACTATTTACAATGCAGCACACAAAGAAAATAAGGAAAACGTGATGCATGGTAAAATAAAAGAAGAAAAAAATGATGAAAATAAGTGCAAAAGCGGAAAATGGCGTGAAAAAACTAAAAATAAAGGTGGTAAATCGAAAAGAGCGTGAGAACTCACTCCCCCAAGCTAAATGGCACAGTGTCCTCAATGTGCAAAGTGTGGCACACCGAGAGACAAGTAATGTGAGGGGTAAGTGAGGATGCATGCATGAGGAAAAATAAAAGAAAATAATGAAACGAAAAATATGATGCGGATATGATGCATGCAGATATAGGAGTGATACAGATATAAAGGTGTGACACCAAAAACTCTCCCTCTCTCCCAAAAAAGATATATAAAAATATAGAATGAAGATGTGTACCCAAAATAGTGAGGGGAGGGGGGGTGGGCAAAATGCATCAGGACCCAGCAGAGACGGGCAGCACAACGGCAAAAAGAATCGATGGCATCAAGGGTGCCTAAGAGGGTGGGGCTGCGCCGTCTCCGTCCTGAGGCGGAGGTGGTGGAGGTGGTGGCTGTGGGACAGTCTGCTGAGCGGGTGTGGGTGTGGGTGTGGAAGCAGGATGGGTGTGTGTAGGAGTGGGGGTGGGGACCTGCTGGGTGGGTACGCGGGGGAGCCGCTCTAGGACCTGGATGAGGAAGTAGTGAATATGCGGGAGCAGGTCGAAGCGGCCAGCCATCGTGGTGACGGTGGCGGACAAGGTCTTAAGGTCACCTCTGAGGCCACTCACCGCCCCCTCGAGAGCACGAATGCTCTGAAGTACAGTGTCGGGGGGAGGTGGTGCAGAGGGACGCACCGGCCTGTGCTGCGTAGGGCGGGGCTGGCGTACTCGGGTGGCGTTTGTGATGGGCTCAGCAGGTAAGTGGACGAAAGGTGCTGCGCTCGCATGTGTGGGCCTGGCCTCAGTGCGAGGCTGGGCAGGACGGTAAGAAGTGGAGGCAGCAGCAACGAAAGAGGAATACAAAAGTGGCAACGATGCGGCCAGAGAGGTCGGTGACACAGACATGTGGACAGATGCCATGACACTCTCAGAGAATACAGCAGCGGTGGAGACAGAGGTGGAGACCACGGTCTCCACGACGGCAGTAAAAGAGGGCTCTCCGCACTCAACAATAGTCGACGGGCGCTCAGGTAGGGCAGAGGAAACGGGCTCGACAGACAGAGGGCCAATGGTGGTGGGTGTGGGGGCAGTGGTGGTGGGCTCAGCGAGGGTACTCCCGACACCGACAGAAGTGTGGACAGAGGTGTCAGGAGCAGCAGAAATATCAGGGATAGGCTGAGGGGCCACGGGGTCAACAGGGGCAGCGGGCTCAGCAGGTGCGACAGGGTCTGCGGGTGCAGCGTGGGCAGCGTGGGCCTGCTCGGCCTCGAGAACGTATGCGGCAGGGATCAGAAGATCCATCCCCGGGAGCCAGTCCACCTGGGCCGGTGCAATCTGAGTCCGAGCTGGGCTCGGAAGAATCATGTAATCGGCACCGTAGGGGCCGTGCAGCCAGACCCAGTGTCGCTCACCGTGCGGACGAAGCATCTTCATCCGGGCCATAACATCAATGGACAGTGAAGTGGGGCCCGGTGCTCGTCGCAGGTCATCTGGAAAGTCCTCGCCGGTCATAAGGGCGAGCAAGGTGATCAGACCGCCGCAGCATATCGGTGAGCGAGTGCCCACCGAAACGATGATGCGGTCTAAAAACCAGCTCGCGACATCAATCACGACGGCGGGGACCAACTCATCGCCCTCCCTAGATAGAGCGCTGGGTCGTGTCATCGCGTAGAGCATATAAAGCTCCGGCGTGGACATCGTACCGGGCTCATATCTCGCCAAAAAGGTAGTTTCCATAAGGCGCTGAGCTATACGGAGGCAGGGATGGACAATGGCCGAGGCCTTGGCCCTACTAGGGTCAAAGGCAGCGTGAAGACCCGTGATCCGGGCCCAGAAGGCACCGGCATCGAAGGAAGGTGTGGGAATGTGAGTGGGGGCGTAACCACGGTCGGCCCCGGGGACATCGGGCCACGAGAAGAAAGCTCTCATCATACTGAGAGTGACCTGGCACTCTCGGTCCATGAACCGAAACGAGCATCCCTCGTCAGTCCGGGCGATCGAACTAAGCACCTCAAGTGTCGGACGGATAAACGTGTCCGCCGACACCTGGAAGAACTCTCGCCAGCCCACGTTGTTGTACAACGTGAGCATCCCCTCGAGTACCCCCAGGCGTCCTAGGTCTGCAGGGTGTGTGAACCTGGAGGGTACGATCAAGCGCTGGGAAATGCGCTCGAAAGCGACGCGGTGTGCATCGTTCCGGAACGTAATCCCCAGCAGCCCGATAAGTGGAGCCAGAGGTGGTGGCTGTGGAGCGGCAGGGAGTGGCTGTGCGGGGTGTATGGGCTGTGCGGGCTCTGCAGGCTGTGCGGGGTGAACGGGGTGTGGTGGAGATGGCGGAGGAGAGTCCTCCACCTCGTGGGAGGGGCCGGCATCATCCGACCGCTTCCGCTTGGCGGAAGCTCTCCTCGACCGCGGCCGTGTCCGGGGCGGCATATGGGCCCCGAGCGCTCACAAAAACCAACAAAAATAAGGCGTGCGTAAAATAAAGGAAAGAATATACCATGACACGCCGTGAGAGCAAAGCTATGGAAGCGTGTGAAGAAGACGCCTCCACGTAGCCCAAAACAGTCCCTGGAAGCTCCCCTGGGCTCCCCTAAGCTCCCAAATATAACCTGCGCATGAAACGGAGATATCAGCGAGTAATATTCAAAACGTATGGGGCATTAGGGGTATAATAAATAGAAATTGGAATTAATTTGGGTTTGGGGTTCGTTTAACACATGGATCGTCGAAAAATACATAAAAGAGGAGAAATAGGGCGAATCATGCGTTACCGGAGGTGGCCGGAGGCGTGGCCGCCGGTGGCGACTCGGGCGAGGTGCGGCGGCGTTCGGCCGGAGTTGGGTGGCCGAGCGCCGGCGCGGGGCGAGCGTTCGGGCGAGCAAGGGGGAAATCGGGCGCTGGGGATTCGAAAGTTCGGGCGCGAGAGATTTTGTTCGTTTCGAAAAACGCGCCCGACCCCCGCCCCTTTTTATAGTAAAAGTTACGACTCGGCCGAGTGACTCGGCCGAGGGAACTCAACGGAAAAATTCCTCCCCGCTTTTGCTTCGGCCGAGTGGCCTTGCCACCCTCGGCTGAGTGGAGTAAGTCCATTCGGCTGAGTGGCTCAAGCTACTCGGCAAGACTCGCCCTAGGAGCGTATCAGTTTTACTCGGCCGAGTGAATATATATACTCGGCCGAGTAGCAGTTATACTGAAATCAAGAAAAGAAACAGAGATTTGGGTACAGCAGACTTCCCTCGTTCGTGAGCCGCTCGGGCAGACGAACTTGTGTGCTCGGCCGAGTGACTAGTATACTCGGCCGAGTGAACCCTGTCTTCTGCTGATTGTCTTCGTTTGGGCTCTAAACTCTGTTTTTCTTCCTCCAGTCGATTTCATCTTCCTCCTAAGCATCGAGCACCTTCCTGGAGCGCTCCTCGTCGCCTTGTTCATCCTCCTAATGATGGGTACCTCGTTCTCCTCTCCTGTCAAGAAAAATAGGACCCGTTATCACAAAAATTTTGGGCGAACGACTCAAAACACTAAAAATTTCTAAAAAAATAAAAGAAAAGTAAAAATAAAGCTATAACCGTCGGGTTACCTCCCGACAAGCGCTTGTTTAAGGTCGTGAGCTCGACCCCTTTGATTTTCAATTAATGCGGGATGTTTGGTGCATATGAGATGCACCCGTCAAACTTTCCGGGGAGAACGCTTGGATTCGGAAGTTGCGGCGGCGTGTTCTCCCTCGGTGGTCTCTCGTCTCGAATAGTGTTGGGGGGTGGCTCCCCCAAGCTAGCATTTGCTTCGGTCCTCGGCTTCACCGGTGACGCCGATTTCTGTATCGGCGGAGCTCTCTTCGGATACTTCATCTTCGAGAGCTTGCAGAGCTCTCGAATCCTTGCGACATCAGCGTCGCCTTCATCAATTTCAGCGGAGAAGTCGGGGGAATGCTCCATCTTCTCATCTTGGCCTAATTCCGGCTCTTCCTCGAAATCCTCCTTGAATAGAGCGATGATCGAATGGGGGATCGCCTCCTCAATTACCTCGTCAAGGAGGTCCATATAGTCCAGCTCCTCGTGGTAAGGCATGTGTTTCATTGCCTTAGGAATATGAAGCTCCACCTCGATGTTGCCGACGTTTAATGTTAGGGTACCTTCTCGCACGTCGATAATGACACCGGCGGTGGCGAGGAACGGTCGTCCAAGTATTAACGACGTATCTCCCTCCTCCTTAACATCCATAATCACGAAGTCGCATGGCAAGCATATGCCCCCCGGGACTTGTAGCGGGATGTCCTCTGCGATCCCTACCGGCCTTGTGATCCGTCCATCGGCTAGTTGTATCCGCATGTCGGTAGGTTTCAATTTTGTGCCGGTATTTAGCCTTAGGAACATAGAGAGATGCATGAGGCTAACGCTAGCCCCTAAATCCACCAACGCCTTTTGTAGAGGGACGCCGCCCAAGGTGCAAGGAATTTGAAAACTCCCCGGGTCTTTGAATTTAGCCGGCTCCTTCTCCCTCTTGGTGAATCAAGAGCCCTCCTCGGTGAGCATAATTTTCTCCTTCCTCTTTCTCCCCGAAATCAAATCCTTTAAAAATTTAGCGTATGTCGGGATTTCCACGATGGCGTCGAGGAAAGGAATGTTGAGGCTAACCCCTCTCAGATACTCGAGAAACTTTGCTAGACTTTTCTCCATTTTTGCTCTAGCAAGCCTCTGGGGGAATGGGACCGGTGGCATAAAGCGCCTCTCTTCAATCAATTGCTCCGCTCTAGATTTCTCCTTTTCTTGCGGCTCTTTCTCCCTCTCAACTTTAACTACCGGCTCAATTGGTTCTACACTCTCCTCCACGGGCTCCTCGGTAGGAATCATGGCGGGGGTGGTATCCTTCCCGCCTCTAGTTGTAACGGCAACCACGGCATTGATGTGGCCGGTGTTGCCCCGTGGGTTTTGCTCGGGTTGAGCCGGCAATTGTTGAGTATTTCGATTGAGCAACGCCAATTGCTCCGAGATTTGAGCTACAACGGTTGTAAGGGAGTCTTGGCCCGCCTTCAAGGAAGCATTGACCTTCTTTTGCTCGACCATAAAATCCTCCACTCTAGCTTCGAAGTCGGATCGTTGTTGAGCTTGTGGATGGTTCTGATTTCTCCACCCTTGATTGTATCCGGGCGGCCTATAAGGTGGAACTTGTTGCTTCGGTGGAAAATTTTGTTGTGGAGGCCCCCTCGGTGGATAGTGTTGTTGTTGTGGTGGTGGTGGTGGTCGAGCTTGTTGAGGTGGTTGTTGCGACGGGTTCAAAGCTCCTTCATTGTTGGCATAATAGAAACCGGGATGGTTTCTTGTGGCTGAATTTGCCCAATATCCTTGATTCCCCGCGACATATTGAACTTGCTCCAAGGATCCCTCTCCTTGCTCTCCTCCCAAATACATAGCTTGAGATTGGTCTTGCCAATCACACATTTGATTCGTTGGTGCGGATGTGGAAGGGGTTCCTTGGGGCTCCGTGATATACTTCTCCAGTCTCTCCACTACCTTGTGGAGAGAATCAAACTTGCTTGTCAGCTCTGCTACGGCCTTTGCCTCATAGATGCTAATTGGCTTCAAGGAGGACGTAGAGTGTCCTCGCTCGTCGCCCCATTGTTGATTGTTTGAGGCCATCTCCTCAATTAGGGCCGTAGCTTCGTCGGGAGTCTTCGATAGGATGGCACCATTTACCGCGGCATCAATAATTTGCTCGGTCCCCGGTTGGAGACCATTGTAGAAGCTATGAACTAGCTCCCAATCTTCAATGCTATGGTGCGGGCACTGATGCTACAGATCTTTGAAACGCTCCCAAGCCTCGTAGAGTGTCTCTTGGGGTTCTTGCTTGAAGGACATAAGAGCACTCCGAATCTTTACCGTCTTGAAGGGCGGATAGAACTTGTCAATGAACGCACTCGACAACTCGTCCCATGTGGTAAAGACTCCCTCAGCTTGCGTCCTCAACCAATAAAGTGCTTTGTCTTTTAATGTGAAGGGGAAGAGGCGTAGTCTGATGGCATCGATGGAGACCCCCGTCATCTGAAATGTGGCGCACTTCGACAAAAATAACTGGATGTGGTAGTGGGGATTTTCATGGGCATTCCCATGAAATGGATCCTGCTGCATCAGAACCACTAGTCTAGTCTTCAGCTCAAAGTTCTTGTCAGCCGCCAGCTCCGACATGGCAATGGATGACGTCGTAGAAGAGGTCTTAGGCCGAAGCCTATCTCGAATAGAAATAATCCTCTCCATTCTTGCCGCTAATTGTTCCGCAGTTTTTGGGTTGGTCATAAACCTCCCTTCCGGATCTTGTCTTCTCTCCGCTCTGATTCTCCGTGCAGTACGCTCAATCTCGGGATCAAATAATATAGCTTCAGGGTCCGCAGTTGATCTCGTGTTCATGCACGGGAAAACAAAGTTTCAAAGAAGTGATTAGCACAATGGAAGGGTTAGACAAAAAATAATGAAATAAAACAAAAAGAAAGAAATAGCTAGGGTGGTAAGATCAAACACAATCGCCTCCCCGGCAACGGCGCCAAAAACTTGATCGCTCCAGAATGTAACCCAAAAGTGCGACCGTGTAGTTTGACCGCAAGCGCACGGTGTAGCGGCGAGCGGGTTATCGAACACAGGGAGGACGAATGAAAGTGCTTGCTCCGAACAACCTGGCAATTAAGAACGGAAATGAGAGAATTTGCCTTTGGCGATCCTGTCACAATCGTCAGACAAAGTACGAAGATATCAAATCAAATAAAGACGCCTAGGGAATGGGGAATCCCCGCTACTCACCGTATCTCGTCAATGTGATTCATTGGTATCAAAATTGCTAGGGTAGAATCTCGGATGAACTAGTTGCAACTGGATGTAAAACCTAGCTCACGCTCTCGCGCTATTGCCGATCTATATCTATCCTAGGTTCGGGTCCAATCTCTTGCAAACCCTAGCCTAGGCAAGCTAGCATTAGGATCAACATCATCGTTCAATCACGCCCCAAGCCCACTCTCATGCAAACTCGGGCCGCGACCTAGGTTGGGATAGTTCCTACCCGCCCAATCTCTTGCAAACGGGTATCGGCATGGAATTGCAACCGAGAACCCTAGTATCGGTCCAATCTCTTGCAAACCGATACTACGGAAACTCAATTTCAACCCAATTTGGATTTCTAGGGTTTCCTATCGAATTGGGATCCAATCTCTTGTAAATCCCAATCGATATGAACTCCTAGCCATCCGTAATAAATCGATCCCAAACTAACCCTAATAGCAATTCTAGCAATATTTCTACCAATTCATCACAAATCTGAAATTGGGCTCGTAGGGTTCATCCCACGCCCCAAGACGTATAGACTACTCACAATTCATAGCACAAATACAAAAATAATCAATGGAATTAACAAGAGAATTCATCACAATATCCTAATAAGCAATAAAAATAGTATTTTTAAAGGAGAGAGAGGCAAACCAATAGAGTTCTCCAAGAATCCAACAAAAATCAACTTTCCTCTCCTCTCCAATCACAAAAATTTAAAGCTAAAAGTTTTAATCTAAAAAGCTGCAAAAAGTAAAGAGAAAATCTCTCTAATCTATGGTAAAACGGGGGTTAAATACCCCCCCAAAATCGTCCAAAAAACTGTGACCAAAATGCCCCTGCGCAGCCTGAAAATCGCAATTTTCGCTACAGGCAGCGCGTCGCACTCGGCCGAGTGACAAAAGTCGTTCGGCCGAGTGACAAACCCTGAGAATTTCCAGTAAGTCTTGGTCTTCTGGGGTCTTCACTTCGGGGGCGGCTCGGCCGAGTGAGTTGTCGTCACTCGGCCAATGGCTTCTATGTACTCGGGCGGTCGGCATTTTCCACTCGGCCGAGTGGGTCTTCTGAAGCTCAGGCAGACGAAAAACAGTAAGTTGGCACTTTTTGATGGGCTTCGTCTGAGTGCCACTCGGGCGGACGGGGTCTCGTCACTCGGCCGATGTGGCTTCCGACGCTCGGCCGAATGCACACATGAAACGTGTCCGATCAGGTCGGCCGAGCGGTGTCTCGCTGGTCGGCCGAGTGACTCCTTCACTCGGCCGAGTGAGACACCAAAAATGCCCAAACAGCTTGTTTTGGCCTCCTCGTCGCTCCTGCGACGTTCTTTCTTCTTCCGCTCCTCTCCAATAGCAAAATACCCCTCGGGGAGGTCGTCGGTGACACTCTGGAGTAGGCGTATCTCGAGATCACTCCAAATCGCTCCAAATCACCTGAAATACGACAAAAACAACAAATCGTGAAAAGCATCGCAATATCGTCGATATATCGTGAAAAACATGATTTGAGCGATCTAAATGGTATGCAAACATGCGGGAAAAAAGTGTAAAATAAGGAGTGATCAATAAACAGGGTAGTTTGAGTTAGAGTTTTAATATTATTTATTTGAGATGTTAGCTTGATATTATGATCTGATAACGCAGAAATTTTATACGCCTCTTTTCTACCATCTGGTTCCCGACGTTCTTTTTGCATGTTGCCACTCGCTGACATCCCCTAGCACGTTACCGTAGCAGCTCAGACCCGACGTCAGATCTCACTGGATCGTCATTCCAGGTTTGTCCCCTAACTTGTAGAAACTCATACCGTAGTTAATCAAACCCTAACTAAAAACAGACAACAATAACTAAATTTATTTTCTAGCACCTGTAAAACGTTGTACGAACTTAGAAAATCGACGAACGGACTTTGTTGACTGTAGGATAGATCGTCGATTAGGCTGAAACCTCAAAAAGTGACTATTGACGAATAGGATAGTCCCGAAAACCTAGAAACGAAACCTAATAGGATTTGATGAATTTGAGACCTGACATCGTCGCCGTGGCGATATTTCAGACGGACTTCCGCGGACGAGACACTTGGACGAGACGCTTCGAGAGGACGACACACTCGCCATCGCAGGCAAGTGTATCCACTTTTACTTTTGGCCGTGCTTAGGCCTTAGTTGGTTAGATTTGTTAACTGTGAACAAATAGAACCGGACGTGAAATGATAGCATCCGGGACGACTCCCGACGGCTCAGACTTGACGACGAAGTCTGAGCCTGACAACAACAACTTTTGATATTGTAGGGCTATCATGTGTGTGCGTGCGTGTGGACACCCTAGAATAACAACTCCCTACACTTGTCATGTCGTGTCCTGTTACACAAAAAGCCTTCGGGCGTTTCGGATGCTTTCCTTGCGGATGTGATCCCTGTTATACAAAAAGCCTTCGGGCGTTTCGGATGCTTTCCTTGTGGAAGTGATCCATGTTATACAAAAGCCTTCGGGCGTTTCGGATGCTTTCTTTGCGGAAGTGATCCCTGTTACACAAAAATCCTTCGGGCGTTTCGGATGTTTCCCTAGCGGAAATGATCCCTGTAAATCTTGTCCTGAGTTCCTGGGTTTGGGGTTGGGTTGAGCGTGTGCACGGCAAGAGGGTCTGATCCCCCTCGAACCGTAAGGCGTGAACCCTTTCGTGTCTCACTTGTCCTGTCTTGTCTTTTCCCGTCCCGTCCCGTCTTGTCATGACACCTATAGGTTAGTCCTGTAGTTGGTAGCACACGCTACGACTACTACTTGTTGCGCCTTGCTTTCCTGCTGCGTTACTTCTGTTTGTTACTCAGTTATAACCCCAGCATGCTAATCAACCAGTAAAACATTGTCTAAAAGTTGATACACTTGCAGTTCGGTTTAACCCTTTTTGTAGACCTTACCTGACGTGCAGTTCCTTCTTTTGGTGATGTACGTCAGGTGCTCAGTCAGAGTTCGTGGACGAGGCAGATTCACTGGTGTACGAGGAGCCGAGGACGTCGACCCAGAGTACGTGCCCGACGAGGACCAGACCTAGAGGTCTTTTTAGTTGCCACTTTCAGAGGTTACTACTTTCAGCTTTCTTTTAGATAGTTTGTTGCCACGCTTAGGCTTCTTTTTAGACTTTGTACTTGTTGGATGTTATATCTCTAATTTAATGAATGCGACTTCCTTTCCGTACTTTCTGTTGTTTCGAACTATATTAATGCAAGAACCTGAAAAATCTTTTAAAATGGTATCCCTACAGAGGCTTATTGGGTCCGAGCTTCTCAGCTCTGGCCTAAGCAGGCCTTGTCACGCTTCGCCTCTGTCCATTTTGGGAAGCGGGGCGTGACAGGTTTTGTAACGGCCTGTTTCTAACGTACCTTCTTCGTGCACGTGCTTTTGATCGTGCACGTGTTTATTTTAGACTTTATTTGTTTTTGAACGTTTTTGTGTGATATGTCGTCGTGATCGTCTCTGAAAGTATTAGATTGCGAAACGACTTTGGAACGACATATCTCGAGTCGTTCTTCCGCGATACTAACTTATTTGACGTGACGTCGCGACTTTCTGTTTTGATGCGAGACGTTACGAATTTTAGTTTCGTCTCTCGACATCAAAATGAAGATCCGTCTTCTCCACTATCTTTCTTTAGTCATCTAGAACACACCAGAATTATTTTATAATTTTTGGACTTAATTTGACCTATTTTCTAGTTTTTTATGAAAGCTTTAAATAATTTTAAAACCTATTTTATAAAAGTTTTAATTACAATAAAATTACTATATAATAATAACGTATTAAAGAATTTTCTGGCAAATTTTCAGAATTTTTGGCCGCCCCAATTTCGTGTGAGGGAGAGGAGTGTAATTTTTAAGTAAATTAATTATTTTAAATTATTTTAATAATATTTTTCCGAACCCAAACCCTAAACCTAGCTCTAACCTATTTAAGTTAGCCCTAGGCAAAGTATTTTCGTCATTGCTCAAAACCCTAGCCGCCGTTTCATCTTCTAAAGCTTCGTCGCAACGTTGCGACGATCGCAACGTGCACGACCGACGGCCACCCCCGCAAATCTCAGCGCACGACCGGAGCAAGCCCCCGCATCGCCGCTTGCAGCGCCCGCTGCATCGCCCCCCCCCCCCCCCCCCCCCCCCCCCGCTGTCGCCCGCTCCGACCGAGGCCTTCTCTCGGTCTGACCGAGAGAACAGCCGCTTGGCCGCTCCGCTGCACCGCTCCGCATCGCCCTAGCGCCCGACCGATGGGTCCGCCCGCAGCGACCGAGAGGCCGCCCCGCACCCGCTCTCCGCTCCGCCTCGTTGCAAGTTGCAACGTTGCAACGTGGCCCGCCCGCTGCGACCGATGGGATCTGTCGGTCAGACCGACGGTTCTCCTCGCACCCCCGCTGCAACCGACCCCGCTGCGCTGCTCAGTGCACGACCGAGAGCCCCTCTCGGTCTGACCGAGAGGAACCCCCGCACCGACCAAGTCCGACCGACCCAACTTCGTCGCAACATCATTTCTCCCACACCAACTTCTGTGGTGGGCCCCCCAAGTGCTCCTGAGGTGTTGTGGGCCCCCTTGGACCCCTAGCACTGCTGTGGGCCCCACTGGGACGTGCTACTTCGCGGATTTGCCGTCTACGACGTTGCGACACGTCGTAGGCCTTCGTCGCAAGTTTGGACTTTTGGAGAATCGTGCGAGGACCAGATCTGAAGCTGTGGAGTGCTCCGATCAGACACGACATCCATTCTACGGCAAACTCCGGTTCAGGTTGGTCCCCCGAAACTCGTAGAAACCCCCACAATAGCTGACTGAACCCTAAACTAAAAACCGTCAACTTGAACTAAATTTAATTTTCAGCTCCTGTAAAACGTTGTACGAACATAGAAAATCGACGAACGGACTAATTTGACTGTGCACATAGGATAGATCGTCGATTAGGTTGATACATCAAAAAGTGACTTTTGACGAATAGGATAGTCCCGAAAACCTAGAAACAAAACCTAATAGGACTTGATGAATTTGAGACCTGACATCGTCGCCGTGGCGATATTTCAGACGGACTTCTGCGGACGAGACGCTTGGACGAGACGCTTGGACGAGACGCTTCGAGAGGACGACACACTCGCCATTTCAGGCAAGTGTACCCACTTGCGTTTTTGACCGTGCTTTGGTCTTAGGTTGCTAGAACTGTTAGACTGTGAATGTATAGAACCGGACGTGAAATGATAGCGTCTGGGACGACTCCTGACGGCTCAGACTTGACGACGAAGTCTGAGCCTGACAACAACTTTTTCATGCTGTAGGGCTATCATGTGTGTGCGTGTGTGTGGACACCCTAGAATAACCCTTCCCGTCTTGTCACGTCACGTCCCGTCTTGCACAGCCCGCTGGGCAATAGGGCACTCGCCGAGTGATCCCTTGTACAGACTCACAGCCTGCGGGCAATAGGGCACTCTCCAAGTTGAGAGAGTGATCCCTTGTACGGATACACAGCCTGCGGGCAATAGGGCACTCTCCAAGTTGAGAGAGTGATCCCTTGTACGGATACACAGCCCGAGGGCAATAGGGCACTCTCCAAGCTAGAGAGAGTGATCCCTTGTACGGATTCTCAGCCTGCGGGCAATAGGGCACTCGCCAAGCTAGAGCGAGTGATCCCTTGTACGGATATCTTGTCTTGTCTTGTCTTGGGGTTTGGGGTTGGGTTGAGCGTGCGCACGGTAAGAGGGTCTGATCCCCCTCGGACCGTAAGGCGTGAACCCTTTCGTGTCTCACTTGTCTTGTCCTGCCTTGTTTCCGTCACGTCACGTCTTGTCTTGACACCTGTAGGCTAGTCCCGTAGTTGGTAGCACACGCTACGACTACTACTTGTCCCGTTTTACTTTCCTGCTGCGTTACTCCTTGTCGTGTTACCCTGTTATAACCACAGCATGTTAATCAACCAGTAAACTGTTGTGTAAAAGAACCTCAGCATGCTAATCAACCAGTAAACCGTTGTTTAAAGTTCGGTGCACTTGCAGTAAAGTCTAACCCTTCTTGTAGACTTTACCTGACGTACAGTTCCTTTTTCTTGGGTGCTGTACGTCAGGTATTTAGCCAGAGTTCGTGGACGAGGCAGACTCGCTGGAGTACGTGGAGCCGAGGACGTCGTCATCAGAGCACGTGCCTGACGAGGACCAGGCCTTGAGGTCTTTTAGTCGCCGCTTTCAGAGGTTACTACTTTCAGTTTTCTTTAGATAGTTTGTTGCCATGCATAGGCTTCTTTTTAGACTTTGTACTTGTTGGATATCATATCTCTAATTTAATGAATGCATTTTCTTTTCTGTACTTTTGTTGTTTCGAACTATAAAAATGCAAGAACCTGAAAATCGTTTAAAATGGTACCTCTACAGACGCTTATTGGGTCCGAGCTTCTAAAGCTCTGGCCTAAGCGGGCCTCGTCACGTTTCGCTTCCGTCCATTTTGGGAAGCGGGGCGTGACAGGTTTTAGTGGTGGCCCATACAGGTCTTGCAAAAGTTCGGAACAATAAAGTACCGCATTCATTTGATATCCACGTACAAGTCTGAATTAGCTTCCCAGTCTTAGATAGTAGGAAGACTTAGGTAGACGCCTCAGGTTGATAGTCGGACGCTTTGGTTAAGATTTAGTCGTCCTCGTCCTAGACTATTTTAGCATCCCCATTTGATCCTGATCGTATTAGATATTTAGAGTCCTTCTTTTAGTTAGTCGCTCGCCCAGCTCCATCGACTTCGGGCCCCGCAGAACGTAACCTTGATTCTCTTAGGAACCCCCCTCTTTAGATCCTGATTATAGTCTAGCTCATAGGAAGCCTTTGAGCTGAGTTATCCAAATCTTTAGACGACCCGATGATTAGAACCCTTGTCCTCCAGCATCCCTCTGATCCTTGCAAATTTTGTGCTATCGACCATAGAGTCCCATCGTGGCTCTTCACGATTCATATCTTAAGCGTAATCTTCATGCGATCATTTTTCCTTTCTCTCGACTCTCGTGATCGTTTCCTAACGATCATCACCAATCCTTCGAATCCCTTCCCTGACCAATTCTACCTTCTCTAAAATTATTTTCGACTTTCCTTATTAAGTTTTCACTCCAGATTGATTTCTTTGAAAACCCCTATATTATATATTTAAAATTTGCTGTTTTGGATCGAGTTAAAACTTTTAATTGACTTGGAGTTTTCTGGGACGTAAAAATTTTAAGTCAATATCTCGCACTCGTTTTAAATCATTATTCCTCAAATTCAGTTTTATTTGCCTTGTTTCTGAAATATATATATTACTTTTATAAACTACACAATTTATTTCTACTATCTTGTACTTATTTTCGAATTTTTCCCTTTCCCAAAACCTGCTTCCTTTAAAAGTATTTTCGAAAATTCATTATTAAATTCTCCGCCCAATTTGACTTCTTTGAAAACTTTTTATTTAAAATTTCTTACTTTCGGTTGATTTAAAATTCTTTCGCGAATTTTGAAACCTTTCGGTCGTAAAAGTTTTAAGTTACGACCTCGTACTTATTTTCGAATCAGTATCCATCGAATTTTAGTTTTAAAACTTTGTTATTATTTCGGGAATTCAATATATCATTTTTTTTCTACCTACGAAATTATTTTAACCATTTACGTACGTACTTTAGAATATTTTTCTAAAACAAAGGGGGATTTTAAATTTCTTACATATAAACATCTATATGTTCATCGTGCTCATACTTCAAGAACCTTTGTTTAAATTTATTTTTTTTTCGTTTACAAAACAATCGCTACCTCATCCCACTTTTATTTCCTTTATTTCTTGTTTTCGAAACCCATTATTAAATTCTTCGCTCGGTTTAACTTCCTTGAAAACCCTTATTTATATATATTTAAAATTTATTGCTTTCCGATTAAAAGTTCCTTCTTAGATTTTGAAATCTCCTTGGTCGTCAATTTTCAAGTTACTATCTGGAAATTATTTCAAATCGGTATCTTTCATATTTTCATTTTAAAAAAAACGTGTTAACATTTTGATAATTCAATTTATATTTTTCTGGGCTACAAGATCTATTTCTGAATCACTTACCGTGCATACTTTTAAAAATATTTTTCCTAAACTAGGGGGAACTTCAATTATTTTATTATTATTATATCTGTTCTATGTTTCTCGTGACCACATTTCAAAACCTTTGTGTAAACTTATTTTTTCATTTGCAAAACAATCGTTTTACACCCAACCACCTACCTCCTTATCTTGCCTTATTTGACCTCTATCCTTCCGATCTTATTTCGTTCCGCTTTTGATTTAGTTTTCTTTCCTTCTTTTACCTAGACATTAGACCTTGTAGTTATCCATGCTATCTCCAGTTTAGGAGTAGGCCCTCTGGTAGGTGATGTCGTTGCAGTGCCTGAGTATAGGTAGAGTGTGTAGACCTGTATGAGTGTGTCATCTTTAGGATCCTGATGTTTGTCTCCTGTGTCTTGAATGTGTACTCAGTGTTAACCATGGTATGCTGGAAGTTGCCTGAATGACGGTATTCATACTTATATGAATGGTGTCATCGCATGCAGATCCTTAGACTGAGTTTTAATTTTAATGAATGGTTTATCTTGGTTGTATGAGAATCATATCAAAACTTTGTTTTCTTTAAACCAAACCTTTAAAGTTTTTTTTAAAACTAGCTCACAAGATCACAAATCACTTAACCTCCCTCATCCATTACCGCAACGCCACACGTTTTTCCAAATGTTTTAAAATATTTCTTTGGCCTTGAAGCCTCTCTTTCTCTTCTCTTCTTTCTTCCTTAAACAAAGATTTTCATGTTTATGATTGTTATATTAATTGGGCCTAGCTATTATCGTTGTAGGATTTTGTTTGCGGGTAGGCTCAGGGAGTGAGATGAGTTTTATTCTGGCAATGATTAATTGATATTGGGAACACAAGGATGATGGATTAGAATATATTTTTTTTGGATGAAAAGAATGAACTGTCTCAAACTTATTTATAATACCGATGTGAGACGGACTCAAAGAAAAATTCTGGTCGGATGAAATTATATGCAAGGAGATGAGAACTTATCAGATTTGAGGCTTAGACGAATGGTAGATAGGGATGGCTGCGGAGTATGGTAGGAGTTAAGATGATCATGAGATTGAGTAGAGCTTTTATTAGCATCGAGACTTGATTGTTGAGTTGACGTGAGAAGACATTGGGAATAACACGACGTGTGGAGATAAATGGATGATTAGGCAGTCGGACTTAATATTGGTTGGGATTAGTTACAGTGAGTAGGATGAGGGGTAATTCTGACAGATCAAAATATTTGGTGGATGAATTTATGGGGAGATATGACGAGAATGTACTGAAGACACGACGATTGCTGATTGGTGAAGGTATTATAGGATAGACAAATGTTTTGTCTTGGATTGGTGGATGACTAGAATCGCGTTTTTTTGGAGATTTATTAATGTTGGGAAAAGGTTTAGAAATTCAAAAGATATTAATGAGCGATGATGATGCTTAGTGGAGTGGTACGATATCAGAAGATGTTATTATTTCTATGAGAACTTGGAGTTGGAAATTGGAACGGTAGTGATGGAACTATATATTAGGAGGAGAGATTAGTAGTGGCTTTGCCCAGTGAAAGATGGATTACGAGGAATTATTGAGGAATGTTGTTCGAAGTTACAGGATTAGAAATCTTTATGAGCAGTTATGAGAGTTGCGGGTATAAGGTTATATGAGTAATATTATTACTAGTGTGAGTGATTCCGAGGGCGGAATCATTTCTAAGGTGGGTAGAATGTAACGGCCTGTTTCTAACGTACCTTCTTCGTGCACGTGCTTTTGATCGTGCACGTGTTTATTTTAGACTTTATTTGTTTTTGAACGTTTTTGTGTGATATGTCGTCGTGATCGTCTCTGAAAGTATTAGATTGCGAAACGACTTTGGAACGACATATCTCGAGTCGTTCTTCCGCGATACTAACTTATTTGACGTGACGTCGCGACTTTCTGTTTTGATGCGAGACGTTACGAATTTTAGTTTCGTCTCTCGACATCAAAATGAAGATCCGTCTTCTCCACTATCTTTCTTTAGTCATCTAGAACACACCAGAATTATTTTATAATTTTTGGACTTAATTTGACCTATTTTCTATTTTTTTATGAAAGCTTTAAATAATTTTAAAACCTATTTTATAAAAGTTTTAATTACAATAAAATTACTATATAATAATAACGTATTAAAGAATTTTCTGGCAAATTTTCAGAATTTTTGGCCGCCCCAATTTCGTGTGAGGGAGAGGAGTGTAATTTTTAAGTAAATTAATTATTTTAAATTATTTTAATAATATTTTTCCGAACCCAAACCCTAAACCTAGCTCTAACCTATTTAAGTTAGCCCTAGGCAAAGTATTTTCGTCATTGCTCAAAACCCTAGCCGCCGTTTCATCTTCTAAAGCTTCGTCGCAACGTTGCGACGATCGCAACGTGCACGACCGACGGCCACCCCCGCAAATCTCAGCGCACGACCGGAGCAAGCCCCCGCATCGCCGCTTGCAGCACCCGCTGCATCGCCCCCCCTGCTGTCGCCCGCTCCGACCGAGGCCTTCTCTCGGTCTGACCGAGAGAACAGCCGCTTGGCCGCTCCGCTGCACCGCTCCGCATCGCCCTAGCGCCCGACCGATGGGTCCGCCCGCAGCGACCGAGAGGCCGCCCCGCACCCGCTCTCCGCTCCGCCTCGTTGCAAGTTGCAACGTTGCAACGTGGCCCGCCCGCTGCGACCGATGGGATCTGTCGGTCAGACCGACGGTTCTCCTCGCACCCCCGATGCAACCGACCCCGCTGCGCTGCTCAGTGCACGACCGAGAGCCCCTCTCGGTCTGACCGAGAGGAACCCCCGCACCGACCAAGTCCGACCGACCCAACTTCGTCGCAACATCATTTCTCCCACACCAACTTCTGTGGTGGGCCCCCCAAGTGCTCCTGAGGTGTTGTGGGCCCCCTTGGACCCCTAGCACTGCTGTGGGCCCCACTGGGACGTGCTACTTCGCGGATTTGCCGTCTACGACGTTGCGACACGTCGTAGGCCTTCGTCGCAAGTTTGGACTTTTGGAGAATCGTGCGAGGACCAGATCTGAAGCTGTGGAGTGCTCCGATCAGACACGACATCCATTCTACGGCAAACTCCGGTTCAGGTTGGTCCCCCGAAACTCGTAGAAACCCCCACAATAGCTGACTGAACCCTAAACTAAAAACCGTCAACTTGAACTAAATTTAATTTTCAGCTCCTGTAAAACGTTGTACGAACATAGAAAATCGACGAACGGACAAATTTGACTGTGCACATAGGATAGATCGTCGATTAGGTTGATACATCAAAAAGTGACTTTTGACGAATAGGATAGTCCCGAAAACCTAGAAACAAAACCTAATAGGACTTGATGAATTTGAGACCTGACATCGTCGCCGTGGCGATATTTCAGACGGACTTCTGCGGACGAGACGCTTGGACGAGACGCTTGGACGAGACGCTTCGAGAGGACGACACACTCGCCATTTCAGGCAAGTGTACCCACTTGCGTTTTTGACCGTGCTTTGGTCTTAGGTTGCTAGAACTGTTAGACTGTGAATGTATAGAACCGGACGTGAAATGATAGCGTCTGGGACGACTCCTGACGGCTCAGACTTGACGACGAAGTCTGAGCCTGACAACAACTTTTTCATGCTGTAGGGCTATCATGTGTGTGCGTGTGTGTGGACACCCTAGAATAACCCTTCCCGTCTTGTCACGTCACGTCCCGTCTTGCACAGCCCGCTGGGCAATAGGGCACTCGCCGAGTGATCCCTTGTACAGACTCACAGCCTGCGGGCAATAGGGCACTCTCCAAGTTGAGAGAGTGATCCCTTGTACGGATACACAGCCTGCGGGCAATAGGGCACTCTCCAAGTTGAGAGAGTGATCCCTTGTACGGATACACAGCCCGAGGGCAATAGGGCACTCTCCAAGCTAGAGAGAGTGATCCCTTGTACGGATTCTCAGCCTGCGGGCAATAGGGCACTCGCCAAGCTAGAGCGAGTGATCCCTTGTACGGATATCTTGTCTTGTCTTGTCTTGGGGTTTGGGGTTGGGTTGAGCGTGCGCACGGTAAGAGGGTCTGATCCCCCTCGGACCGTAAGGCGTGAACCCTTTCGTGTCTCACTTGTCTTGTCCTGCCTTGTTTCCGTCACGTCACGTCTTGTCTTGACACCTGTAGGCTAGTCCCGTAGTTGGTAGCACACGCTACGACTACTACTTGTCCCGTTTTACTTTCCTGCTGCGTTACTCCTTGTCGTGTTACCCTGTTATAACCACAGCATGTTAATCAACCAGTAAACTGTTGTGTAAAAGAACCTCAGCATGCTAATCAACCAGTAAACCGTTGTTTAAAGTTCGGTGCACTTGCAGTAAAGTCTAACCCTTCTTGTAGACTTTACCTGACGTACAGTTCCTTTTTCTTGGGTGCTGTACGTCAGGTATTTAGCCAGAGTTCGTGGACGAGGCAGACTCGCTGGAGTACGTGGAGCCGAGGACGTCGTCATCAGAGCACGTGCCTGACGAGGACCAGGCCTTGAGGTCTTTTAGTCGCCGCTTTCAGAGGTTACTACTTTCAGTTTTCTTTAGATAGTTTGTTGCCATGCATAGGCTTCTTTTTAGACTTTGTACTTGTTGGATATCATATCTCTAATTTAATGAATGCATTTTCTTTTCTGTACTTTTGTTGTTTCGAACTATAAAAATGCAAGAACCTGAAAATCGTTTAAAATGGTACCTCTACAGACGCTTATTGGGTCCGAGCTTCTAAAGCTCTGGCCTAAGCGGGCCTCGTCACGTTTCGCTTCCGTCCATTTTGGGAAGCGGGGCGTGACAGGTTTTAGTGGTGGCCCATACAGGTCTTGCAAAAGTTCGGAACAATAAAGTACCGCATTCATTTGATATCCACGTACAAGTCTGAATTAGCTTCCCAGTCTTAGATAGTAGGAAGACTTAGGTAGACGCCTCAGGTTGATAGTCGGACGCTTTGGTTAAGATTTAGTCGTCCTCGTCCTAGACTATTTTAGCATCCCCATTTGATCCTGATCGTATTAGATATTTAGAGTCCTTCTTTTAGTTAGTCGCTCGCCCAGCTCCATCGACTTCGGGCCCCGCAGAACGTAACCTTGATTCTCTTAGGAACCCCCCTCTTTAGATCCTGATTATAGTCTAGCTCATAGGAAGCCTTTGAGCTGGGTTATCCAAATCTTTAGACGACCCGATGATTAGAACCCTTGTCCTCCAGCATCCCTCTGATCCTTGCAAATTTTGTGCTATCGACCATAGAGTCCCATCGTGGCTCTTCACGATTCATATCTTAAGCGTAATCTTCATGCGATCATTTTTCCTTTCTCTCGACTCTCGTGATCGTTTCCTAACGATCATCACCAATCCTTCGAATCCCTTCCCTGACCAATTCTACCTTCTCTAAAATTATTTTCGACTTTCCTTATTAAGTTTTCACTCCAGATTGATTTCTTTGAAAACCCCTATATTATATATTTAAAATTTGCTGTTTTGGATCGAGTTAAAACTTTTAATTGACTTGGAGTTTTCTGGGACGTAAAAATTTTAAGTCAATATCTCGCACTCGTTTTAAATCATTATTCCTCAAATTCAGTTTTATTTGCCTTGTTTCTGAAATATATATATTACTTTTATAAACTACACAATTTATTTCTACTATCTTGTACTTATTTTCGAATTTTTCCCTTTCCCAAAACCTGCTTCCTTTAAAAGTATTTTCGAAAATTCATTATTAAATTCTCCGCCCAATTTGACTTCTTTGAAAACTTTTTATTTAAAATTTCTTACTTTCGGTTGATTTAAAATTCTTTCGCGAATTTTGAAACCTTTCGGTCGTAAAAGTTTTAAGTTACGACCTCGTACTTATTTTCGAATCAGTATCCATCGAATTTTAGTTTTAAAACTTTGTTATTATTTCGGGAATTCAATATATCATTTTTTTTCTACCTACGAAATTATTTTAACCATTTACGTACGTACTTTAGAATATTTTTCTAAAACAAAGGGGGATTTTAAATTTCTTACATATAAACATCTATATGTTCATCGTGCTCATACTTCAAGAACCTTTGTTTAAATTTATTTTTTTTTCGTTTACAAAACAATCGCTACCTCATCCCACTTTTATTTCCTTTATTTCTTGTTTTCGAAACCCATTATTAAATTCTTCGCTCGGTTTAACTTCCTTGAAAACCCTTATTTATATATATTTAAAATTTATTGCTTTCCGATTAAAAGTTCCTTCTTAGATTTTGAAATCTCCTTGGTCGTCAATTTTCAAGTTACTATCTGGAAATTATTTCAAATCGGTATCTTTCATATTTTCATTTTAAAAAAAACGTGTTAACATTTTGATAATTCAATTTATATTTTTCTGGGCTACAAGATCTATTTCTGAATCACTTACCGTGCATACTTTTAAAAATATTTTTCCTAAACTAGGGGGAACTTCAATTATTTTATTATTATTATATCTGTTCTATGTTTCTCGTGACCACATTTCAAAACCTTTGTGTAAACTTATTTTTTCATTTGCAAAACAATCGTTTTACACCCAACCACCTACCTCCTTATCTTGCCTTATTTGACCTCTATCCTTCCGATCTTATTTCGTTCCGCTTTTGATTTAGTTTTCTTTCCTTCTTTTACCTAGACATTAGACCTTGTAGTTATCCATGCTATCTCCAGTTTAGGAGTAGGCCCTCTGGTAGGTGATGTCGTTGCAGTGCCTGAGTATAGGTAGAGTGTGTAGACCTGTATGAGTGTGTCATCTTTAGGATCCTGATGTTTGTCTCCTGTGTCTTGAATGTGTACTCAGTGTTAACCATGGTATGCTGGAAGTTGCCTGAATGACGGTATTCATACTTATATGAATGGTGTCATCGCATGCAGATCCTTAGACTGAGTTTTAATTTTAATGAATGGTTTATCTTGGTTGTATGAGAATCATATCAAAACTTTGTTTTCTTTAAACCAAACCTTTAAAGTTTTTTTTAAAACTAGCTCACAAGATCACAAATCACTTAACCTCCCTCATCCATTACCGCAACGCCACACGTTTTTCCAAATGTTTTAAAATATTTCTTTGGCCTTGAAGCCTCTCTTTCTCTTCTCTTCTTTCTTCCTTAAACAAAGATTTTCATGTTTATGATTGTTATATTAATTGGGCCTAGCTATTATCGTTGTAGGATTTTGTTTGCGGGTAGGCTCAGGGAGTGAGATGAGTTTTATTCTGGCAATGATTAATTGATATTGGGAACACAAGGATGATGGATTAGAATATATTTTTTTTGGATGAAAAGAATGAACTGTCTCAAACTTATTTATAATACCGATGTGAGACGGACTCAAAGAAAAATTCTGGTCGGATGAAATTATATGCAAGGAGATGAGAACTTATCAGATTTGAGGCTTAGACGAATGGTAGATAGGGATGGCTGCGGAGTATGGTAGGAGTTAAGATGATCATGAGATTGAGTAGAGCTTTTATTAGCATCGAGACTTGATTGTTGAGTTGACGTGAGAAGACATTGGGAATAACACGACGTGTGGAGATAAATGGATGATTAGGCAGTCGGACTTAATATTGGTTGGGATTAGTTACAGTGAGTAGGATGAGGGGTAATTCTGACAGATCAAAATATTTGGTGGATGAATTTATGGGGAGATATGACGAGAATGTACTGAAGACACGACGATTGCTGATTGGTGAAGGTATTATAGGATAGACAAATGTTTTGTCTTGGATTGGTGGATGACTAGAATCGCGTTTTTTTGGAGATTTATTAATGTTGGGAAAAGGTTTAGAAATTCAAAAGATATTAATGAGCGATGATGATGCTTAGTGGAGTGGTACGATATCAGAAGATGTTATTATTTCTATGAGAACTTGGAGTTGGAAATTGGAACGGTAGTGATGGAACGGGGCGTGACAGGTTTTAGTGGTGGCCCATGCAGGTCTTGCAAAAGTTCGGAACAATAAAAGTACCGCATTAATTTAATATCCACGTACAAGTCTGAATTAGTTTCCCAGTCTTAGTTAGTGGGAAGACTTAGGTAGACGTCCCAGGTTTGATAGTCGGACGCCTTGGTTAAGATTTAGTCGTTCTCGTCCTAGACTACCTTATCATCCCCATTGATTCTGACCGTTTTAGAATTTTTAGAGCCACTCTCTTTTAGTCGTTCGCTCGGGCTCATCGACTTCGGGTCCAGCAGAACGTAACCTTGTTTCTCTTAGGAACTTTCCCCTTAGATCCTGATTGTAGTTTAGCTCATTAGGAAGTCTTAGCGCTAACTTATCCTGATCGTTGAGCGACCCGATGAATAGAATCCCTGATTACTAGCATCTTTCAGATCATTACCCTTCTGTGTCATTGACCGTAGGATTCCACCGTGGCTTTTCATGGTTCATCTTTTTCCATTCAGCCTCCTGATCTTTCTAAAGAATTTTTTTTTATATTATATTTTTTCGAATTCCTACCCCAGTTTCAACCTTGATGAACTTAGACTTCCGACCTTTCGGTTAACTCGAATGCATTCTTTGAATTTCAAATTTTCTCATCATCAAAAAAAAATCTTTAATTACCGTCTTACAATCACATTCTTTCCCTCGACTCACGTGAACGCTTCATGACGCTTATCGATAATCCTTCAAATCCATCCATTGCGAATCCTCCTTTCCTTGGAAGTGTTTTTTTGAAATTCATTATTAAATTCTTCGCTCGGTTTAAATTCTTTGAAAACTTTTTATATATATTCAAAATTTCTTGATTTTCAGTTAAAATTCCTTCTTGGATTATAAAACTTCTTTAGTTATAGATTTACAAGTTATTATCTAGTAATTATTTCTAACCGGTATATATTTTAGTTTTAAAACCTTGTTATCATTTTGATAATTCAATATATATATATATATATATCTAGACTACAAAATTTATTTCTAAATCACTTACCTTACATACTTTTAAAATATTTTCCTAAACTAAAGGGAACTTCAAATTTTTATAAATATCAATTCTACGTTCATCGTGATCATTTTTCAAAAGAAAATCTTTGTATGACTTAATTATTTATTTATTTGTTTTTCATTTGCAAAACAATCGCTACCTCATCCTACTTTTATTTCTTCAACTAACTCTTTTCCAAATGATAATGATCTGCTCACTTTTCCCTACATATTTTTATAATTATAGAAGTATATGATATCATATTTTACACATAATTCTCTTTCCACCTATCTAATTATTTTGAGAAATATTTTCGTCACACCCAACCAACTACCTCCTTATCTCGCCTTATTTGAACTCGATCTTTCCGATTCATTTCGTTACACTCCTGGCTTCTGTTTTCTTTAGCTTGTGTAGACATTAGTCCTTGTAGTTGTCTACGTTGTCTCTGGTTTAGGAGTAGGTCCTTTAGTAGGTGATGTCGTCGTGGTGGTTGAGCATAGGTAGAGTGCATAGACCTGTATGAATGTGTGTTCTTTAGGATCCCGATGATTGCCTTTTGTGTCTTGAATGTGTACTCAGTGTTAACAATGGTATGCTGGAAGTTGTCTGAATGACGGTATTCATACTTATATGAATGGCGTCATCGCAGGCAGATCCTTAGACTTAGTTTTAGTTATAATGAATGGTTTATCTTGGTTGTATGTGACTGTATCAAAACTTTGTTTTCTTTAAACCAAATCTTTAAAGTTTTAAAACTAGCTCACAAGATCACAAATCACTTATCCTCCCTCATCCATTACCGCAACACCACACGTTTTTTTTCCAAATGTTTTAAAATATTTCTTTGGCCTTAAGTCTCTCTTTCTCTTCTCTTCTTTCTCCCTTAAACAAAAAATTTTCGTGTTTATGGTTGTTATATTAAGTGGGACTAGCTATTATCGTTATAGGATTTTGTTTGCAGGTAGACTTGGAGTGAGATGAGTTTTATAATGGCAATGATTAATTGATTCTGGGAACACAAGGATGATGGATTAGAATATCTTTTGGATGAAAAGAATGGGCTGTCCAAGACTTATTTATAAAACCGAAGTGTGGCGAACTCGATGGAGAATTCTGGTTGAATGAGATTATATGCGTGAAGATGAGAACTATCAGATTTGAGGCTCAGACGAATGGTAGATAGGGATACCTACAGAGTGTGGTATGAGTTAGGATGATCATGAGTTTGAGTAGAGCTTTTGTTAGCATCGAGACGTGATTGATGAGTTGACGTGAGAAGACATGGGGAATGATACGACGCATTGAGATAAATGAATGGTTAGGTAGTCGGACTTAGTATTGGTTGGGATTAGTTATACTGAGTAGGATGAGATGTGATCTTGATAGTCCAAATTATTTGGTGGATAAAATTATGGGAAAATATGACAAGGAATGTATTGAGGAACGGTGATTGTTGATTTGTAAAGGTGCTATGAGGTGGACAAAGTTGTTGTCTTCGATTGGTGATCGACTAGAAAAAAAATTACTTTTTGGCGATTGATAAATATTGGAAAGAGATCGAGAGTTTAAAAGATTGTTTTTGAGCAATGATGTCTAGTGGAGTGGTATAGTATGGGAATATGATTATTAATTCTTGGTGAGGACTCGGAGCTGGAAATTTGAACAGTAGTGATGGGTCAATAGTTAAGATTTAAGAGGTGAGTTTAGTCGTGGCATTGTCCAGTGAAAAGAGGGGTTATGAAGAATTATTTTAAGAGCCTTGTTTGAAGTTATAAGATTAGCAATCTATATGTGTAGACATGAGAGTTTTGGGTATAAAGTTATGTATAGATGTTATTATTATTAGTATAGGTGATTCCGAGGGCGGAATCATTTCTAAGGTGGGTAGAATGTAACGGCCGCTTTCCGACCGTTTGTAATTTCCTGCGTGCACGTGCTTTATCGTGCACGTATTCTATTTGGCTATTTCTGAGCACCGGCATATGCGATGCGAAATACCATCGCGATCGTTTCCGGGTGTTGGATTTTATTGTAATTTTTGGGAACGTCGTTTCACCGCTCGTTTTCTCGCAAACCGACTTTGAACGATAGGGGCGTTTTAGTCATTTGACTCAAAATACCGTTTCCAATTTTACGTAAATTCTTGGTAGGCATTACGCACGATCAGGCTCCGTAGATCGGTGCGTCTCGTCTCTACGATCGCCCCGGCATTTTTGGATTATTTTTCTGACGCTCGGTTTGAGAGTTATCGCCCGAATAAATCTGGACCGTTGATTTAACTGATCAAATTCAAATTTCATTTTTTCTATTAGATCTGATCAATCCCTTGGGATACACATACGTATCAAGGTGATTGATTCATCTGTTAGGTGCACCCTCCTTTCATTCTTAGGTCCACCCCCCCTAACTCTACACATCAAGCCACTACCCTATTTCCCATTGGTGAATATCAAAATTTAATTATTATTTAAAACCCAACCTCATTCACGTGAGTCTTGACCTAGGGCTGTGAACTCGTTTTAGCCAGCCGCCACAAAACATTGATTTTCTCCTCGCACGATGGGCATCCTCCCTCTCGTTCTCCAACAAAGACCCCCGATCTCCATATCTCTCTCGCATCCCTCTCCTCTTCTCTCCCTCTCCCGAGTTTCCCTCTCCCCTCTCGCATCTCTCCATCCCTCAACACTCGCCGCACGGCCGCCCAACGCCACACCACCGACGTCGACTCCGGTGCCTGCCCGCCGCCGCTTCAGGCGATCACCGGTGTTATTTGTGCGGCAGCGGCATCTGCGCATGCAGCGGCCACGGGGCTGCGTTCCTCTGGCCGCCGACAGCCTTTTCCGCGACCCGATCACCCCCGCAGCCTACTCCTCCACCTGCGAGGCCCCGCCGCCGATGTTGCCGCTCCCCGCGATCCCCTCGCTGCCGCCCTCCAGCGCGACACAGCGGTCGCGCATCCCGCCGGCAGCCACCGTGTGGCCGCCTATCTCCCCAACCGCCTGCCCCGACCCTCGGCGCCTGCCTCGCCGCCGTCAGAGGCCGCACCGGCGTTGCACTGTGGTTCCCTCGCAGCAGCAAGCACAGCGACTGTTGTGCTATTTTTCCACCGCCGCCGCCGCTGTTTTCCGAGGACACCGCGACGCAGGAGCCCCCTATCACCGTCGAAGAGTCCCCCGACCGTCGGAGGCCCTGCACGCCGCCGCCACAGCTGCCGGCGACCCTTTTTCGTGAAGCAGCAGCCACCGCCCACGCTGCGTCGTTTCCGGCCAACGCCCGACGGCCAAGCACCGTCCGACTCCTGTGAAGCCCATCCCCTGCCGCCCATTGACGTCCCCCGTAACCGCCGCGATGGCCACCTGCAAGAATGTGAACACCAAAACCCTAAGAAGTGAGTAACAAAATATTTGTTATAAGTAAATGTACACTATACTCATGTGATATTATCAGCTAATTCCTTAGTTATACTTGCAGATGTTTATATATAAGTTTAGGTATATTAGATGCCATGTTAATGGGTTAATATATTAGCTTGGACCCCACCAGTTAGTTTACATTATATACATTGTTATACTAGGTTATGTAGTTAATAGGATGTTAGATGATATAATGTCTAGATGTGTATATAAATGATCGCTCCGGAATGTAACCCAAAAGTGCGACCGTGTAGTTTTACCGCAAGCGCACGGTGTAGCGGCGAGCGGGTTATCGAACATAGGAGGGACGAATGAAAGTGCTTGCTCCGAACAACCTGGCTATTAAGAACGGAAAAGAGAGAATTTTCCTTTGGCGATCCTGTCACAATCGTCAGACAAAGTACGAAGATATCAAATCAAATAAAGAAGCCTAGGGAATGGGGAATCCCCGCTACTCACCGTATCTCGTCAATGTGATTCATTGGTATCAAAATTGCTAGGGTAGAATCTCAGATGAACTAGTTGCAACTGGATGTAAAACCTAGCTCACGCTCTCGCGCTGTTGCCGATCTATAGCTATCCTAGGTTCGGGTCCAATCTCTTGCAAACCCTAGCCTAGGCAAGCTAGCATTAGGATCAACAGCATTGTTCAATCGCGCCCCAAGCCCACTCTCATGCAAACTCGGGCCGCGACCTAGGTTGGGATAGTTCCTACCCGTCCAATCTCTTGCAAACGGGTATCGGCATGGAATTGCAACCGAGAACCCTAGTATCGTTCCAATCTCTTGCAAACCGATACTATGGAAACTCAATTTCAACCCAATTTGGATTTCTAGGGTTTCCTATCGAATTGGGATCCAATCTCTTGTAAATCCCAATCGATATGAACTCCTAGCCATCCGTAATAAATCGATCCCAAACTAACCCTAATAGCAATTCTAGCAATATTTCTACCAATTCATCACAAATCTGAAGTTGGGCTCGTAGGGTTCATCCCACGCCCCAAGACGTATAGACTACTCACAATTCATAGCACAAATACAAAAATAATCAATGGAATTAACAAGAGAATTCATCACAATATCAGAATAAGCAATAAAAATAGTATTTTTAAAGGAGAGAGAGGCAAACCAATAGAGTTCTCCAAGAATCCAACAAAAATCAACTTTCCTCTCCTCTCCAATCACAAAAATTTAAAGCTAAAAGTTTTAATCTAAAAAGCTGCAAAAAGTAAAGAGAAAAGCTCTCTAACCTATGGTAAAAACAGGGGTTAAATACCCCCCAAAATCGTCCAAAAAACTGTGACCAAAATGCCCCTGCGCAGCCTGAAAATCGCAATTTTCGCTACAGGCAGCGCGTCGCACTCGACCGAGTGACAAAAGTCGTTCGGCCGAGTGACAAACCCTGAGAATTTCCAGTAAGTCTTGGTCTTCGGGGGTCTTCACTTCGGGGGCGGCTCGGCCGAGTGAGTTGTCGTCACTCGGCCGATGGCTTCTATGTACTCGGGCGGTCGGCATTTTCCACTCGGCCGAGTGGGTCTTCTGAAGCTCAGGCAGACGAAAAACAGTAAGTTGGCACTTTTTGATGGGCTTCGTCTGAGTGCCACTCGGGTGGACGGGGTCTCGTCACTCGGCCGATGTGGCTTCCGACGCTTGGCCGAATGCACACATGAAACGTGTCCGATCAGGTCGGCCGAGCGGTGTCTCGCTGGTCGGCCGATTGACTCCTTCACTCGGCCGAGTGAGACACCAAAAATGCCCAAACAGCTTGTTTTGGCCTCCTCGTTGCTCCTGCGACGTTCTTTCTTCTTCCGCTCCTCTCCAATAGCAAAATACCCCTCTGGGAGGTCGTCGGTGACACTCTGGAGTAGGCGTATCTCGAGATCACTCCAAATCGCTCCAAATCACCTGAAATACGACAAAAACAACAAATCATGAAAAGCATCGTAATATCGTCGATATATCGTGAAAAACATGATTTGAGCGATCTAAATGGCATGCAAACATGCGGGAAAAAAGTGTAAAATAAGGAGTGATCAATAAACAGGGTAGTTTGAGTTAGAGTTTTAATATTATTTATTTGAGATGTTAGCTTGATATTATGATCTGATAACGCAGAAATTTTATACGCCTTTTTTCTACCATCTGGTTCCCGACGTCCTTTTTGCATGTTGCCACTCGCTGACATCCCCTAGCACGTTGCCGTAGCAGCTCAGACCCGACGTCAGATCTCACTGGATCGTCATTCCAGGTTAGTCCCCTAACTTGTAGAAACTCATACCGTAGTTAATCAAACCCTAACTAAAAACGGACAACAATAACTAAATTTATTTTCTAGCACCTGTAAAACGTTGTACGAACTTAGAAAATCGACGAACGGACTTTGTTGACTGTGCACATAGGATAGATCGTCGATTAGGCTGAAACCTCAAAAAGTGACTATTAACGAACAGGATAGTCCCGAAAACCTAGAAACGAAACCTAATAGGATTTGATGAATTTGAGACCTGACATCGTCGCCGTGGCGATATTTCAGACGGACTTCCGCGGACGAGACGCTTGGACGAGACGCTTCGAGAGGACGACACACTCGCCATCGCAGGCAAGTGTATCCACTTGTACTTTTGGCCGTGCTTAGGCCTTAGTTGGTTAGATTTGTTAACTGTGAACAAATAGAACCGGACGTGAAATGATAGCATCCGGGACGACTCCCGACGGCTCAGACTTGACGACGAAGTCTGAGCCTGACAACAACAACTTTTGATATTGTAGGGCTATCATGTGTGTGCGTGCGTGTGGACACCCTAGAATAACAACTCCCTACACTTGTCATGTCGTGTCCTGTTACACAAAAAGCCTTCGGGCGTTTCGGATGCTTTCCTTGCGGAAGTGATCCCTGTTATACAAAAAGCCTTCGGGCGTTTCGGATGCTTTCCTTCGGAAGTGATCCCTGTTATACAAAAGCCTTCGGGCGTTTCGGATGCTTTCCTTGCGAAAGTGATCCCTGTTACACAAAAATCCTTCGGGCGTTTCGGATGTTTCCCTAGCGGAAATTGTAAATCTTGTCCTGAGTTCCTGGGTTTGGGGTTGGGTTGAGCGTGTGCACGGCAAGAGGGTCTGATCCCCCTCGAACCGTAAGGCGTGAACCCTTTCGTGTCTCACTTGTCATGTCTTGTCTTGTCCCGTCACGTCCCGTCTTGTCATGACACCTGTAGGTTAGTCCCGTAGTTGGTAGCACACGCTACGACTACTACTTGTTGCGCCTTGCTTTCCTGCTGCGTTACTTCTGTTTGTTACTCAGCTATAACCCCAGCTTGCTAATCAACCAGTAAAACGTTGTCTAAAAGTTGATACACTTGCAGTTCGGTTTAACCCTTTTTGTAGACCTTACCTGACGTACAGTTCCTTCTTTTGGTGCTGTACGTCAGGTGCTCAGTCAGAGTTCGTGGACGAGGCAGATTCACTGGTGTACGAGGAGCCGAGGACGTCGACCCAGAGTACGTGCTCGACGAGGACCAGACCTAGATGTCTTTTTAGTTGCCACTTTCAGAGGTTACTACTTTCAGCTTTCTTTTAGATAGTTTGTTGCCACGCTTAGGCTTCTTTTTAGACTTTGTACTTGTTGGATGTTATATCTCTAATTTAATGAATGCATCTTCCTTTCCGTACTTTCTGTTGTTTCGAACTATATTAATGCAAGAACCTGAAAAATCTTTTAAAATGGTAACCCTACAGAGGCTTATTGGGTCCGAGCTTCTCAGCTCTGGCCTAAGCAGGCCTTGTCACGCTTCGCCTCCGTCCATTTTGGGAAGCGGGGCGTGACAGGTTTTAGTGGTGGCCCATGCAGGTCTTGCAAAAGTTCGGAACAATAAAAGTACCGCATTCATTTAATATCCACGTACAAGTCTGAATTAGTTTCCCAGTCTTAGTTAGTGGGAAGACTTAGGTAGACGTCCCAGGTTTGATAGTCGGATGCCTTGGTTAAGATTTAGTCGTTCTCGTCCTAGACTACCTTAGCATCCCCATTGATTCTGACCGTGTTAGAATTTTTAGAGCCACTCTCTTTTAGTCGTTCGCTCGGGCTCATCGACTTCGGGTCCAGCAGAACGTAACCTTGTTTCTCTTAGGAACTTTCCCCTTAGATCCTGATTGTAGTTTAGCTCATTAGGAAGTCTTAGCGCTAACTTATCCTGATCGTTGAACGACCCGATGAATAGAATCCCTGATTACTAGTATCTTTCAGATCATTACCCTTCTGTGTCATTGACCGTAGGATTCCACCGTGGCTTTTCATGGTTCATCTTTTTCCATTCAGCCTCCCGATCTTTCTAAAGAATTTTTTTTTTATATTATATTTTTTCGAATTCCTACCCCAGTTTCAATTCCTTGATGAACTTAGACTTCCGACCTTTCGGTTAACTCGAATGCATTCTTTGAATTTCAAAATTTCTCATCATCAAAAAAAAATCTTTAATTACCGTCTTACAATCACATTCTTGCCCTCGACTCACGTGAACGCTTCATGACGCTTATCGATAATCCTTCAAATCCATCCATTGCGAATCCTCCTTTCCTTGGAAGTGTTTTTTTGAAATTCATTATTAAATTCTTCGCTCGGTTTAAATTCTTTGAAAACTTTTTATATATATTCAAAATTTCTTGATTTTCAGTTAAAATTCCGTCTTGGATTATAAAACTTCTTTAGTTATAGATTTACAAGTTATTATCTAGTAATTATTTCTAACCGGTATATATTTTAGTTTTAAAACCTTGTTATCATTTTGATAATTCAATATATATATATATATATATATATATATATATATATATATATATATATATATATATATATATATTTCTAGACTACAAAATTTATTTCTAAATCACTTACCTTACATACTTTTAAAATATTTTCCTAAACTAAAGGGAACTTCAAATTTTTATAAATATCAATTCTACGTTCATCGTGATCACTTTTCAAAAGAAAATCTTTGTATGACTTAATTAATTATTTATTTGTTTTTCATTTGCAAAACAATCGCTACCTCATCCTACTTTTATTTCTTCAACTAACTCTTTTCCAAATGATAATGATCTGCTCACTTTTCCCTACATATTTTTATAATTATAGAAGTATATGATATCATATTTTACACATAATTCTCTTTCCACCTATCTAATTATTTTAAGAAATATTTTCGTCACACCCAACCAACTACCTCCTTATCTCGCCTTATTTGAACTCGTTCTTTCCGATTCATTTCGTTACACTCCTGGCTTCTGTTTTCTTTAGCTTGTGAAGACATTAGTCCTTGTAGTTGTCTACGTTGTCTCTGGTTTAGGAGTAGGTCCTTTGGTAGGTGATGTCGTCGTGGTGGTTGAGCATAGGTAGAGTGCATAGACCTGTATGAATGTGTGTTCTTTAGGATCCCGATGATTGCCTTTTGTGTCTTGAATGTGTACTCAGTGTTAACAATGGTATGCTGGAAGTTGTCTGAATGACGGTATTCATACTTATATGAATGGCGTCATCGCAGGCAGATCCTTAGACTTAGTTTTAGTTATAATGAATGGTTTATCTTGGTTGTATGTGACTGTATCAAAACTTTGTTTTCTTTAAACCAAATCTTTAAAGTTTTAAAACTAGCTCACAAGATCACAAATCACTTATCCTCCCTCATCCATTACCGCAACACCACACGTTTTTTTTCCAAATGTTTTAAAATATTTCTTTGGCCTTAAGTCTCTCTTTCTCTTCTCTTCTTTCTCCCTTAAACAAAAAATTTTCGTGTTTATGGTTGTTATATTAAGTGGGACTAGCTATTATCGTTATAGGATTTTGTTTGCAGGTAGACTTGGAGTGAGATGAGTTTTATAATGGCAATGATTAATTGATTCTGGGAACACAAGGATGATGGATTAGAATATCTTTTGGATGAAAAGAATGGGCTGTCCAAGACTTATTTATAAAACCGAAGTGTGGCGAACTCGATGGAGAATTCTGGTTGAATGAGATTATATACGTGAAGATGAGAACTATCAAATTTGAGGCTCAGACGAATGGTAGATAGGGATACCTACAGAGTGTGGTATGAGTTAGGATGATCATGAGTTTGAGTAGAGCTTTTGTTAGCATCGAGACTTGATTGATGAGTTGACGTGAGAAGACATGGGGAATGATACGACGCATTGAGATAAATGAATGGTTAGGTAGTCGGACTTAGTATTGGTTGGGATTAGTTATACTGAGTAGGATGAGATGTGATCTTGATAGTCCAAATTATTTGGTGGATAAAATTATGGGAAAATATGACAAGGAATGTATTGAGGAACGGTGATTGTTGATTTGTAAAGGTGCTATGAGGTGGACAAAGTTGTTGTCTTCGATTGGTGATCGACTAGAAAAAAAATTACTTTTTAGCGATTGATAAATATTGGAAAGAGATCGAGAGTTTAAAAGATTGTTTTTGAGCAATGATGTCTAGTGGAGTGGTAAGGTATGGGAATATGATTATTAATTCTTGGTGAGGACTCGGAGCTGGAAATTTGAACAGTAGTGATGGGTCTATAGTTAAGATTTAAGAGGTGAGTTTAGTCGTGGCATTGTTCAGTGAAAAGAGGGGTTATGAAGAATTATTTTAAGAGCCTTGTTTGAAGTTATAAGAATAGCAATCTATATGTGTAGACATGAGAGTTTTGGGTATAAAGTTATGTATAGATGTTATTATTATTAGTATAGGTGATTCCGAGGGCGGAATCATTTCTAAGGTGGGTAGAATGTAACGGCCGCTTTCCGACCGTTTGTAATTTCCTGCGTGCACGTGCTTAATCGTGCACGTATTCTATTTGGCTATTTCTGAGCACCGGCATATGCGATACGAAATGCCATCGCGATCGTTTCCGGGTGTTGGATTTTATTGTAATTTTTGGGAACGTCGTTTCACCGCTCGTTTTCTCGCAAACCGACTTTGAACGATAGGGGCGTTTTAGTCATTTGACTCAAAATACCGTTTCCAATTTTACGTAAATTCTTGGTAGGCATTACGCACGATCAGGCTCCGTAGATCTGTGCGTCTCGTCTCTACGATCGCCCTGGCATTTTTGGATTATTTTTCTGACGCTCGGTTTGAGAGTTATCGCCCGAATAAATCTGGACCGTTGATTTAACTGATCAAATTCAAATTTCGTTTTTTCTATCAGATCTGATCAATCCCTTGGGATACACATACGTATCAAGGTGATTGATTCATCTGTTAGGTGCACCCTCCTTTCATTCTTAGGTCCACCCCCCCTAACTCTACCCATCAAGCCACTACCCTATTTCCCATTGGTGAATATCAAAATTTAATTATTATTTAAAACCCAACCTCATTCACGTGAGTCTTGACCTAGGGCTGTGAACTCGTTTTAGCCAGCCGCCACAAAACATTGATTTTCTCCTCGCACGATGGGCCTCCTCCCTCTCGTTCTCCAACAAAGACCCCCGATCTCCATATCTCTCTCGCATCCCTCTCCTCTTCTCTCCCTCTCCCGAGTTTCCCTCTCCCCTCTCGCATCTCTCCATCCCTCGACCCTCGCCGCGCGGCCGCCCAACGCCACACCACCGACGTCGACTCCGGTGCCTGCCCGCCGCCGCTTCAGGCGATCACCGGTGTTATTTGTGCGGCAGCGGCATCTGCGCATGCAGCGGCCACGGGGCTGCGTTCCTCTGGCCGCCGACAGCCTTTTCCGCGACCCGATCACCCCCGCAGCCTACTCCTCCACCTGCGAGGCCCCGCCGCCGATGTTGCCGCTCCCCGCGATCCCCTCGCTGCCGCCCTCCAGCGCGACACAGCGGTCGCGCATCCCGCCGGCAGCCACCGTGTGGCCGCCTATCTCCCCAACCGCCTGCCCCGACCCTTGGCGCCTGCCTCGCCGCCGTCAGAGGCCGCACCGGCGTTGCACTGTGGTTCCCTCGCAGCAGCAAGCACAGCGACTGTTGTGCTATTTTTCCACCGCCGCCGCCGCTGTTTTCCGACGACACCGCGACGCAGGAGCCCCCTATCACCGTCGAAGAGTCCCCCGACCGTCGGAGGCCCTGCACGCCGCCGCCACAGCTGCCGGCGACCCTTTTTCGTGAAGCAGCAGCCACCGCCCACGCTGCGTCGTTTCCGGCCAACGCCCGACGGCCAAGCACCGTCCGACTCCTGTGAAGCCCATCCCCTGCCGCCCATTGACGTCCCCCGTAACCGCCGCGATGGCCACCTGCAAGAATGTGAACACCAAAACCCTAAGAAGTGAGTAACAAAATATTTGTTATAAGTAAATGTACACTATACTCATGTGATATTATCAGCTAATTCCTTAGTTATACTTGCAGATGTTTATATATAAGTTTAGGTATATTAGATGCCATGTTAATGGGTTAATATATTAGCTTGGACCCCACCAGTTAGTTTACATTATATACATTGTTATACTAGGTTATGTAGTTAATAGGATGTTAGATGATATAATGTCTAGATGTGTATATAAATGATCGCTCCGGAATGTAACCCAAAAGTGCGACCGTGTAGTTTTACCGCAAGCGCACGGTGTAGCGGCGAGCGGGTTATCGAACACAGGGAGGACGAATGAAAGTGCTTGCTCCGAACAACCTGGCTATTAAGAACGGAAAAGAGAGAATTTTCCTTTGGCGATCCTGTCACAATCGTCAGACAAAGTACGAAGATATCAAATCAAATAAAGAAGCCTAGGGAATGGGGAATCCCCGCTACTCACCGTATCTCGTCAATGTGATTCATTGGTATCAAAATTGCTAGGGTAGAATCTCAGATGAACTAGTTGCAACTGGATGTAAAACCTAGCTCACGCTCTCGCGCTGTTGCCGATCTATAGCTATCCTAGGTTCGGGTCCAATCTCTTGCAAACCCTAGCCTAGGCAAGCTAGCATTAGGATCAACAGCATTGTTCAATCGCGCCCCAAGCCCACTCTCATGCAAACTCGGGCCGCGACCTAGGTTGTGATAGTTCCTACCCGTCCAATCTCTTGCAAACGGGTATCGGCATGGAATTGCAACCGAGAACCCTAGTATCGTTCCAATCTCTTGTAAACCGATACTATGGAAACTCAATTTCAACCCAATTTGGATTTCTAGGGTTTCCTATCGAATTGGGATCCAATCTCTTGTAAATCCCAATCGATATGAACTCCTAGCCATCCGTAATAAATCGATCCCAAACTAACCCTAATAGCAATTCTAGCAATATTTCTACCAATTCATCACAAATCTAAAATTGGGCTCGTAGGGTTCATCCCACGCCCCAAGACGTATAGACTACTCACAATTCATAGTACAAATACAAAAATAATCAATGGAATTAACAAGAGAATTCATCACAATATCCGAATAAGCAATAAAAATAGTATTTTTTAAAGGAGAGAGAGGCAAACCAATAGAGTTCTCCAAGAATCCAACAAAAATCAACTTTCCTCTCCTCTCCAATCACAAAAATTTAAAGCTAAAAGTTTTAATATAAAAAGCTGCAAAAAGTAAAGAGAAAAGCTCTCTAACCTATGGTAAAAACAGGGGTTAAATACCCCCCAAAATCGTCCAAAAAACTGTGACCAAAATGCCCCTGCGCAGCCTGAAAATCGCAATTTTCGCTACAGGCAGCGCGTCGCACTCGACCGAGTGACAAAAGTCGTTCGGCCGAGTGACAAACCCTGAGAATTTCCAGTAAGTCTTGGTCTTCGGGGGTCTTCACTTCGGGGGCGGCTCGGCCGAGTGAGTTGTCGTCACTCGGCCGATGGCTTCTATGTACTCGAGCGGTCGGCATTTTCCACTCGGCCGAGTGGGTCTTCTGAAGCTCAGGCAGACGAAAAACAGTAAGTTGGCACTTTTTGATGGGCTTCGTCTGAGTGCCACTCGGGTGGACGGGGTCTCGTCACTCGGCCGATGTGGCTTCCGACGCTCGGCCGAATGCACACATGAAACGTGTCCGATCAGGTCGGCCGAGCGGTGTCTCGCTGGTCGGCCGATTGACTCCTTCACTCGGCCGAGTGAGACACCAAAAATGCCCAAACAGCTTGTTTTGGCCTCCTCGTTGCTCCTGCGACGTTCTTTCTTCTTCCGCTCCTCTCCAATAGCAAAATACCCCTCTGGGAGGTCGTCGGTGACAGTCTGGAGTAGGCGTATCTCGAGATCACTCCAAATCGCTCCAAATCACCTGAAATACGACAAAAACAACAAATCATGAAAAGCATCGTAATATCGTCGATATATCGTGAAAAACATGATTTGAGCGATCTAAATGGCATGCAAACATGCGGGAAAAAAGTGTAAAATAAGGAGTGATCAATAAACAGGGTAGTTTGAGTTAGAGTTTTAATATTATTTATTTGAGATGTTAGCTTGATATTATGATCTGATAACGCAGAAATTTTATACGCCTCTTTTCTACCATCTGGTTCCCGACTTCCTTTTTGCATGTTGCCACTCGCTGACATCCCCTAGCACGTTACCGTAGCAGCTCAGACCCGACGTCAGATCTCACTGGATCGTCATTCCAGGTTAGTCCCCTAACTTGTAGAAACTCATACCGTAGTTAATCAAACCCTAACTAAAAACGGACAACAATAACTAAATTTATTTTCCAGCACCTGTAAAACGTTGTACGAACTTAGAAAATCGACGAACGGACTTTGTTGACTGTGCACATAGGATAGATCGTCGATTAGGCTGAAACCTCAAAAAGTGACTATTAACGAACAGGATAGTCCCGAAAACCTAGAAACGAAACCTAATAGGATTTGATGAATTTGAGACCTGACATCGTCGCCGTGGCGATATTTCAGACGGACTTCCGCGGACGAGACGCTTGGGCGAGACGCTTCGAGAGGACGACACACTCGCCATCGCAGGCAAGTGTATCCACTTGTACTTTTGGCCGTGCTTAGGCCTTAGTTGGTTAGATTTGTTAACTGTGAACAAATAGAACCGGACGTGAAATGATAGCATCCGGGACGACTCCCGACGGCTCAGACTTGACGACGAAGTCTGAGCCTGACAACAACAACTTTTGATATTGTAGGGCTATCATGTGTGTGCGTGCGTGTGGACACCCTAGAATAACAACTCCCTACACTTGTCATGTCGTGTCCTGTTACACAAAAAGCCTTCGGGCGTTTCGGATGCTTTCCTTGCGGAAGTGATCCCTGTTATACAAAAAGCCTTCGGGCGTTTCGGATGCTTTCCTTACGGAAGTGATCCCTGTTATACAAAAGCCTTCGGGCGTTTCGGATGCTTTCCTTGCGAAAGTGATCCCTGTTACACAAAAATCCTTCGGGCGTTTCGGATGTTTCCCTAGTGGAAATGATCCATGTAAATCTTTTCCTGAGTTCCTGGGTTTGGGGTTGGGTTGAGCGTGCGCACGGCAAAAGGGTCTGATCCCCCTCGAACCGTAAGGCGTGAACCATTTCGTGTCTCACTTGTCATGTCTTGTCTTGTCCCGTCACGTCCCGTCTTGTCATGACACCTGTAGGTTAGTCCCGTAGTTGGTAGCACACGCTACGACTACTACTTGTTGTGCCTTGCTTTCCTGCTGCGTTACTTCTGTTTGTTACTCAGCTATAACCCCAGCTTGCTAATCAACCAGTAAAACGTTGTCTAAAAGTTGATACACTTGCAGTTCGGTTTAACCCTTTTTGTAGACCTTACCTGACGTACAGTTCCTTCTTTTGGTGCTGTACGTCAGGTGCTCAGTCAGAGTTCGTGGACGAGGCAGATTCACTGGTGTACGAGGAGCCGAGGACGTCGACCCAGAGTACGTGCCCGACGAGGACCAGACCTAGAGATCTTTTTAGTTGCCACTTTCAGAGGTTACTACTTTCAGCTTTCTTTTAGATAGTTTGTTGCCACGCTTAGGCTTCTTTTTAGACTTTGTACTTGTTTGATGTTATATCTCTAATTTAATGAATGCGACTTCCTTTCCGTACTTTCTGTTGTTTCGAACTATATTAATGCAAGAACCTGAAAAATCTTTTAAAATGGTATCCCTACAGACGCTTATTGGGTCCAAGCTTCTCAGTTCTGGCCTAAGCGGGCCTTGTCACGCTTCGCCTCCGTCCATTTTGGGAAGCGGGGCGTGACAATCAGTGCCTAGAAACCCTAATACGCTTAGATTTCAGCTTCTAATTTGGACCGTTGATTTCTAGTGGGGTTAAATCGGATGGACATGATTGGAAAAGCCCTCTTCTACCCTAGGGAGTATTCCTATGATATACATACCAAGAGATACACTTTTGACAACTACGCGACGTAGAATTGAGAAGATTTCCTTGCGCCGTCAAGAGAGAAGCAGATCTTTTGTCAACGATAGGCGACGAGAGATCTTCAAGGTGACTACGAGCATTAGGAGGGGAGGTATTCCTTGTTCTAGCGTCTCTGGTACTATCTCTCCATTGGTTGTTTGCATAAGACATTGTAATTGCTAGAGTGATATAGTTATTTTGTTGAGAAGGTATACATTGTTTTTGAGGCGATTTGTAGTCGATGTATTCTCTGGATTATCATATCTAATCTAGTGGAAGCCGTGACAATGGAAGACTAGATGTAGGACATAGGTTGAGTCGAACCAGTATAAATCCTTGCCTCTTTGTGTGATTGCTTGACTTCAATGTGTGGTGCTATATTGTGATTCTTATGATTCATCCAAGATCCTAACCCTGCATTGTTTTAGTTGGCGACACATTATTTCATATATTCTGATGTGCACACTTAGGTGTTGTTTGATATTTGTCAGATTTGCCCAACAGCCTTGTATTGGGCATCTTCGGCGTTTGATGTACCTCTGCAGTCCAATTATAAAGTGGTGGATAATGAAATACAATAATAACTCTATCAGATAAATTTATCAATACCGAAGACTCCAAGACATATCATTCCATGAGTTACATTTGTCGAATCAATCATAACACATCTTGGAAGTCCTTCTCATACTCAAGTTTACAGCATGCTCTAAGCTCATAATAGTTGGTGGAAACTACGATAGCTTTGTTGGATTGGAAAATCGACCAATATTGATATGTATCCCTCATATTGTATTCATGGGCAGACCTATGGTCCAATTATAAAGTTGTGGAACATATTTTCAATTTAGTTTACACATATTTAAGTTTAACTTGGATCAGCATGTTTGATCCATCTGAATGTATTCTAGTCAACATATACATATACATATACATATACATGTCTATATATATTTATACTAGTCATTACCCGTGCCCATAGGGCACGGTTTATTTAATGGCTGAGTTTTTCTCCCCCCCCCCCCAAATTTCAAGTTCCCCCAAATTTCAAGTTTTCCCACAAAATTTCAAGTTTCCCCCCAAATTTAAGTTTTCCCCCAAAATTTAAGTCCCCCCAAAATTGTCATTACCACCAAGGACAAACTTGCCACGTAGGACAAACCTTTGTCCTAGTAGGATAAGATTCAAAATCTTCATAGAACTGGAAAAAAATGACCGAAAGGGGTGAGAATAAAAAGTGTGGGTGTGTGTGGGGAGGGTCCATAGGCAAAAATACAAAAACCGGGGTTGTATGTGCAAAATTCCCCACCTCCTCTTTTATCCCTCAAAATCTCATCTCTTATATTTTCTCTTATTCAATTTCCCCGTTTTATATAATAGATATCCAAATTCTCTTATCCAATTTATCATGTCCAAATTCTCTTATCAATTTCTCTTGATAACATCCGTCTTTTATATAATAGATATCCCTTATCCAATTTCTCTTGTCCAATATCTCTTATCCAATTTCTCTTGATAACATCTCTCGTTTGTAATATAGATATCTCTTATCCAATTTCTCTTGATAACATCACTCTTATCCAATTTCTATTGTCCAATATCTCTTATTCAATTTCTCTTGATAACATCCCTCTTTTATAATATAGATATCTCTTATCTAATTTATCTTGTCCAATATCTATAATACAATTTCTCTTGATAACATCCCTCTTTTATAATATAGATATCTCTTATCCAATTTCTCATGTACAATATCTCTTATCCAATTTCTTTTGATAACATCCCTCTTTTATAATATAGATATCTCTTATCCAATTTCTCTTTTCCAATATCTCTTATCCAATTTCTCTTGATAACATCCCTCTTTTATAATATAGATATCTCTTATCCAATCTCTCTTGATAACATCCCTCTCTTATAATATAGATATCTCTTATCCAATTTCTCTTATCCAATATCTCTTATCCAATTTCTCTTGATAACATCCCTCTTTAATAATATAGATATCTCTTATCCAATTTCTCTTTTCCAATATCTCTTATCCAATTTCTCTTGATAACATCCCTCTTTTATAATATAGATATCTCTTATCTAATTTCTCTTTTTCAATATCTCTTATCCAATTTCTCTTGATAACATCCCTCTTTTATAATATAGATATCTCTTATCTAATTTCTCTTTTCCAATATCGCTTATCCAATTTCTCTTGATAACATCCCTCTTTTATAATATAGATATCTCTTATCCAATTTCTCTTGATAACATCCCTCTTTTATAATATAGATATCTCTTATCCAATTTCTCTTGTCCAATATCTCTTATCCAATTTCTCTTGATAACATCCCTCTTTTATAATATAGATATCTCTTATCCACTTTCTCTTTTCCAATATCTCTTATCCAATTTCTCTTGATAACATCCCTCTTTTATAATATAGATATCTCTTATCCAATTTCTCATGTCCAATATCTCTTATCCAATTTCTCTTGATAACATCCCTCTTTTATAATATGGATATCTCTTATCCAATTTCTCATGTCCAATATTTCTTATCCAATTTCTCTTGATAACATCCCTCTTTTATAATATAGATATCTCTTATCCAATTTCTCTTGATAACATCCCTCTCTTATAATATAGATATCTCTTATCCAATTTCTCTTGTCAAATATCTCTTATCCAATTTCTCTTGATAACATCCCTCTTTTATAATATAGATATCTCTTATCCAATTTCTCTTTTCCAATATCTCTTATCCAATTTCTTTTGATAACATCCATCTTTTATAATATAGATATCTCTTATCCAATTTCTCTTTTCCAATATCTCTTATCCAATTTCTCTTGATAACATCCCTCTTTTATAATATAGATATCTCTTATCCAATTTCTCTTTTCCAATATCTCTTATCCAATTTCTCTTGATAACATCCCTCTTTTATATTATAGATATCTCTTATCCAATTTCTCTTTTCCAATATCTCTTATCCAATTTCTCTTGATAACATCCCTCTTTTATAATATAGATATCTCTTATCCAATTTCTCTTTTCCAATATCTCTTATCCAATTTCTCTTGATAACGATATCTCTTATCCAATTTCTCTTGATTACATCCCTCTTTTATAATATAGATATACATGTCTATATATTTATGTATACATGTCTATATATTTACATATATATGTATATGTATATGTACATATGTGTGTGTGTGTGTGTGTGTGTGTGTGTGTGTGTGTGTGTGTGTGTGTGTGTGTGTGTGTGTGTGTGTGTATAGTCATAACACGTGCCCTAAGGGCACTGTTTATTTAAAATATCCCCTAAAATTCTTAGATCCCCTAATTTTAAACGAACAACAAAAATTAAAGCGCAATAGTTGTTATTTAGTTTTCCTAAAAATTTTAGTCCCTCGACAAATATTTTACCCCTCCCCCCCCCAATTTAGTTTCCTCGGAGAATTTAGTTCCGACAAATATTTCCCCCCCCCCCCCCCTCCCAAATTTAGTTCTCTACAGGTTTAACCTGTGCAATAAGGGAACTGTTCATTTAAAATATTCCCCACTCAAAATCTTAGACCCTCTAATTTTAAAAGAACAACAATAATTAGACCACAATAATTATTATGTAGTTCCTCCCAAAAAATTTTGTTCACCTCAAAATTTAGTTCCTATCAGATTTAACACATGCCCTAAGGATACAATTCATTTAAAATAGTCACCCCTCAAAATCGTAGATCACTTAATTTTGAAGAAAAATCAATAATTAAAGCGCAATAATTATTATTTAAGTCCCTAAAAAATTTTAGTTCCCCTTAAATTTTGTTCCACGATTCATTTAAGATATTCCACCCTCAAAAAGTTAGATTCTGAAATTTTAAACAAACAACTATAATTAAAGGGCAATAATTGTTATTTAATTTCCCCCAAATTTTTTAGCTTTCCCCAAAATTTTGGTTTTCCTAAATGGTCCAAACAAATTTCAACAAATTTTAGTTCCACTAAAGAATCCCCAAAAAATTAAGCATCCTCTTAAGTTCAGTTCCATCCAAATTTAGTTCCCCCATAATTTCAGGGTATCCCCTCAAAATTTTCGCAAAATCTCATTCTAAACATAGATTCCTTAAGATTCAATCCCACTCGTTTTTCTACCCATCTTTTTGTCATAGTCAGCAAACCCATTCAAAAACATGCATCAATCATATAGTAGATGGAAAGTGACAAAGTGCTTGTGAAGAAATGTAAACATCTACTAGCGATCTCATGTGCACACTTATATCATCATATGTATGTCATGGTACTATAAACACCAAGCATAGCCTTGATACTGAACCAAGTCAAGCATCTATTAAGCCCATAGATGGTATATATCCGAGTACCGCATTTAGCTTGGATGAAAACCATACTTCTTAAGCTTTTCATGCGAACATAGCTACTAAGGTCATGTTTGGATTATTGCCGTTAGACATGTTTTCGTCGGTTAACCCATCACATTATTAATGTAAAGCATTACAAAGGTCAGGGTCAGTCTAAGAAACTATTTCATTGGATTGAATAGAAACAATGAATTTAGTGCTTGGCTCCAATAACAACAACAAAATAAATACAAGCCTTAAATTGAAACTGTTATGAGGCCAACGATTCTAATAACCCATGTCAGCTCTCCAAATATTCCATTTTTTTGTTAAAGTAACAACCTCAATATTATTATGAAGGGATAATACCGAGTTGATTAGTCGGTTGGGATCACGGCTTATCTTATAGATAAGACCGTATCTATTGTATCTTATCTATATACGCTCCTCCTATATGCTATAAATAAAGAGCTGGAGGTTCCTCCCCAGATGTTGATTCATAACACGTAATCAGCACGAGCCTCTAAACAAATTTTCCACACAAAATCGATCGTTGCGAAAGCGAAGAAAGGCGGGAGATCCATGCCACGGTGTCAAGCTTCATCAAACAAGCATTGTCATCCGCATAGGCTTCGTTCAACCGTCGCTATATCCGAAGCACAGATTCAGAGGTAAATCTCGCTAAAAATGTCGTTTTTATCAAAGTATGATAGTATTTTCCATAGATCTTACAAGATCGGAGTGGAATCTGGACTAATCACCCAAAAATCATGTTTTTAACATGTTTTAAATTCTAAAAATAATTGGAAAATAGGGTTTTTAGTGCCTCTTCGGTAGCCTTGCCCCCTCCCCCGCCTGAAGCGAGGGATGCCGCCGGATTCCCCTCCCCCCGGTGCTCCGACGAGGGGGCCCGTCGTACCCTTGTGCCCCCCGCCTGAAGCGAGGGAGGCCGCCGGAATGCCCCCCCCCCCGCTCCAACGAGGGGGGCACCTGTCACTTGCCACCGCATGGCAGAAACAGTTCGAGGGGCGACGGCGGCTAGCCCTAGCCGCCGCCCCTCAAACCCTAATTTCCTTTTGGGCCTGAAGCCCATGAAAAAAAATTCAACTTTGCGGGCCTCAGACCTGCAGACCATGTTTCTCACAAAAAATTTAAGACTACGGGACTGAAGCCCCCAGCCACACTGTGGGCTTCATGCCCGCATGCTAGTTTTTCGAAAAAAAAGGAGGGGGGCAAATTACACCTAAAATAAGCTTTAAAAGGCTTGTTGGGGGCTAAAAATTGATTTAAAAGGATATTTAGGGACCTAAAAAATTATGAAAAATCCTGATATAATAGGGGGCATTTGGGGACATTTGGGGATTAATTGGGAATAATTTAAAAGGAAAACTTCTTCCTTTTTCCAGAAGAACTTGTTATATTTTGGGCTCTTTTTCAATCTTTTTGAATAAACCCAACTAGCACAACCCTTGCATTATATGATACCTTTGCAGCAACATAAATATATGCTTCGCATCATTTTTGGCTTATTCTGTGGATAAACTATGTTTTGTTGTGCAAATATTAAAACTTAATAATTAGGAAGATCATATGACCGCTCTGCCATTAGTCAGCTAACCTAACTGTGTATGACGTTGCCTAGTGGTCCAATAATTATTAAGTAATTAAATCATTTATCCTCTCTGTGAATATAAATGCATGTGATGCATGTGATGCATGTGATGAAAATGTCTGCTTAAAATATTTGATGAGCACAAATTTTTGCATGGATACTAATTGCGATTTTTGGATCGGCTGTTTAAGTCCCGCATTTTATTTCATGTACTTTTCTTTTACTTTTGAGAGAAATTGTAGTGAGGAATTTATGTAAATGTCCAAGACCGAAGACCACTTTCCATGAAGACGGAGGCCACAATTGAAGCTGAAGATCTTATGTGGGACTGGCCGATCCATGCAATTAGCTCTTCATATAAAAATTGCATCCGCATGAAAATGTTTATTGTTTAAATTATTATTTCATGCAAATTTGTGCTCTGCTACATAAAATGGCTAAAATCCCAAGTGTCGATTTCGAAGTGCTGGATGCATCAGGAGGAAACTATTTGAGCTGGCAGCTCGATGTGAAGTTTCATTTGCAGTCTAAGTCACACATTTCTGCTGTGACTAATAATGAAAATGTAAGCAATATAGAAAAGGTGCAAGCCATTATCTATATTTACCGCCATGTGGACAAGACCCTAAAGGCTGAATACCTTACAGTCAAAGATCCTTTTGAGCTGTGGACTGCCTTTAAGGATAGGTATAAACATCAGAAAGATGTTAAACTACCAAGGACACAATACGAGTGGGAGAACCTAAGAATGCGGGACTTTAAGTCCATAGCTGAGTACAACTCAGCTCTTTTTAGCATCACCTCACGCCTGAAGTTGTGTGGTAAAAAAGTCTCAGAAAATCGCATCTGGAAAAGACGTACACGTCTTTCCATGAGAAAGATGCGATACTAATGCAGCAACCGTGAACAAAAGTTCACCAAGTATTCTGAGCTACTGTCATGTTTACTTATGGCCGAACAAAAAAAGAGAGCTTCTCTTCGCCACTCACAATATGCGCCCCTGGCACTGCCCCCTTCCAGAAGCTCATAATGCCTCTTCTTCTCGAAAGAAGAGAGACAACAAACGAAAAGAAAGACCACAAAAAGGGGACAGAACAAAAGGGCTAGGGACCAAGTCCAGCAGCGAAGAAATGAAAGTAAGCGGAACTTCACCTGGCGCAGAAATGACAACAACAGAAACGATGCACCCCCACCCAAGAGTGAATGGGAAGACCATAGCCATAGCCGTGGCATGAAAGGCCACTAGTCCAGAGTGTGTCGAACTCTGCAGCATCTCCAGGATTTGTATAAAGAAAATAAGAAAAATAAAGCTGAAACAAACCTGGTGACCTCTGATACTCCAGTCAAGTTTACAGCTGACGACTTCGAAAATGAAGACCTGCTTGATTAGCCTTCTATTTTTATCTTAGCTACTTGCTTTAAGAACATTTCATATTTTGAGAGCTTTTTGAATTATGTAATTTGATTTTAAATGAAAATGTTTCTTTGAAAATGTGCATATATGATTCATCTTTTAATAGATGAACTGCTCTCAAGACTGATTAGTAGACAATAAACACATATGATCCTTCAATACAAAGCCCAATATTAGGGCCATATTGAAGTTTATGGAAACGCAACACTTTGCCCCCAAATAACACAGACATAAAAATAAAGGATGCAATATCTCTCCGAATTCCAAAAGAAAATTACTAAGTTTCAAGGACATTTGTTTCAACAGATTCCATTTGGAAACAACAAATGTAAATGAAAAACAAATTATTGTATGTAACGTCTCAAGAAAAAAGAGTAAAATCCATACTTGAACGTTTTGAGAGCTTTTCAACAAGCCTCTACTATACAAAGATTCTGAGAGAGGAAGCGGATTTAACGGAGCACCTGAAGTGCCCGACATTAGCCTTTACTTTGGCATGATAGACATGGCCACCCTAGATCAGTGATGATGCATCGCATCTTATCCTATGGGTATTACTTGAAGACCCAGAAGATTCTTCAGAAGGGAGAATTTCCTCGCATCCCTTGTTATAAGGGAAAACAAATTACAAGGCTATCTCTATTAAAATCTGACAAAAGAATCTATATGCTTCCTCGAAAGAAAATAAGGAGATTGATGTGGACAAATCCACCCCCTAGTGGGCTAATTCGGTACTCTATGGTACTGACAAATGCATCCCAAAAATATTTGTATGTGTGTCTACTATCGACCTGCAACTTAGCTTTTCCAAAGCTATTGGCACAAATAATAATGTTGCGGGCACATTCTTCCAGACAATCAAATAAAGAAAATAAGTCTGGTTAATGTTGGGTAATTTACCTCCCGGTCATTTCAAGAGTACTGCCAAGCAATGGGAATAGAAAATGAACATACAATGCCACATGTTCATACCCATAATGGGGTCGGAAGAGTCACTGATAAATAGACTCCAATGGATTGAACGTCCATTATTAATGAAATCCCGATTGCCGTTGGATGCATGGGGACATGCAAATTCTGCATGCTGCATTATAAATGAAAATAGGACCCTTTGGAGGTCAGAGTCTCCAATGCAACTTGCATATGGAATACCATCGAACATTTCTCACTTGAGAATCTTCGGTCACGTAGTTTAAATCTCTATCGCACCACCACAGAGGACAAAAATGGGTCCTCAACGTCGCCTAGATATCTATGTAGGGTTTGACTCACCCTCAATTATAAGATACCTAGAACCCCAAACGGGGATGCATTTAATGCACATCTTGAAGTCTGTGATTTTGATTAGATGAGTTTCCCCAAAATGGACCCAGATACTAGAAATCTGGCACAAAGCAAATTAAAACATGGGATACAAAAAAAACTTGACCCACTATGATCCGGTAACAATACAATATGAATATGAGATCCTGAAGATCCTCTACATACAGAACACTGTTCACCAATTACCGGAATCATTTACTGACAACCAGAAGATTGTCAGATCACACATCCCTGCTGTAAATACTCCAGCTAGGATTGACATCCCCGAGAATGAATGCAATCCACCAGCAGTAGAAGTGGCTGATCCTCAACAGAAAAGAGGCAAACCACTAGGCTCCAAGGACAAAAATCTAAGACAAAAATAAAACTTAGAGACCTTGAAACAATACTTCCACATGACAATGAGCTCATGTCCACAACCTCACCCTTCTCGGAATCCACTGCAGAGGAACTACCGGGAAAAACTGAAATGAAAGAAAATATTGTACGTACTAAGGAGATGTTGGACAGAAAGAACATAATTGTCGACAATGTATTCACGTATCATATTGCCATATACATCGTAAAAGCGATGATGTTTATAAAATATCGTTCCATACTCCATTGCTAAAATGCAAACGTAGAGATTGGCCAAATGTGGAATGAGGCAATAAAAGATGAGCTGGACTCACTTATGAAACGTGAAATGTTCGGACCTGAAGTCCAGACACCAAAAAGTGTCAAACCTGTGGGTAAAATAAGTATTGCATACATAAGAAAAAGATAAATACAAAATCTTATGCTATAAGGTACAACCTATAGCATACGTGTGGTTAAGGATGGTGCTTCTACCTCCTTCTGCTATGACAATTGGTTGGTCTCTGGGCCTATTGCATTACATCATGTTGTCCCTATAAGTGAGGAGAAGAAGCTGGTCAGTGATTATTGGTCCCCTCTTGGTTGGAAGGATGAACCGGTTATTAGAGATTTGCATCAGTATCTTTGGGGAATCTCTCTCTCTCTCTCTCTCTCTCTCTCTCTCTCTCTCTCTCTCTCTCAGGGTAGTGTCTCTTGGGAGTTGCTTCCTGGTCCGAAATGTTCTTTTCGTGAAGCCTGGGAAAATTCAAGATCTGTGGGGCCCCTATTTCCATATCGCAATATTGTCTGGTTCCCAAATCATGTACCCAAGATGTCAATTACCCTGCTTCGTTCTTTCCATGGTAAACTTCTTACGAGAGATATTCTGAATAAGTGGGGGTTACCTCCTGCCAAAGTTGTGTGTTATGTCCTGATGATGCCATGGAGAGTGTGGACCACTTATTTTTTGAGTGCAGTTACACCCGCTACATCCTTTGTAGGGACCTTCTTAAGCTTGGCATTATTGCCCCTGCGCCCCCTACTTTGGCTGGGGTGGGCGATCTATTTCTTGATCGATTCAAAATGAAAGAGAGCGTGGGTATCTTAGCTAAAATGGCTCTATCATCTATGGTTTGGCACATCAGGAAGCAGATAAATAGCAGAATTTTTGAAGGCAAATTTACGGGGAAAACTGAACTGTTTGAGGCCATCTCTTCTGATGTTCGAATAGCCCTGTGTGATATAGATTGTGAAGGTTTTGCGGTACCCTTAGGGCACAAAAAACTCTAGTCCCGTCCTAAGTCGGATAGAACATAGACAGAAAAAACAATTGCAGCGGAAGAAAAAACTTGTTAATCTAATTAACATGCAGTTAAAACAATTTTAACTTAGCCCTAAGGTCCAAGACCCTTAGCCAAGATCTGTGCCAACTTGGGATGGATCTGACCATCCCAAGAAGGATCTAACCTACTGCGATTAAATTAAACTAATTCTTAATTAAACACATACCCGGAATCTCAGCCCTGGGGTAGGCGAGATGTTTCGCACCGTCTTCCGAGCCGCTCACCGTCCCACGCCGAGCCACTCCTTGAACCGCTCCCCGAACCGCTCCTCGAACCGCTCCGCATCCCGAGGCGATCAATCCCCTTGTCGCCGAGCCAACCACGCGTCGAAAAAAGTTTCACGCGAGTGAAACCTTCGCCTAGATTTCGAATCTGAATCTGAACTCCTTTGCGGCTTTGCTAAAGCCCTCAAGAGTAAGGCAGAAATATAGGGAGATAGAAGAATATTAATTTAAGCCTAGATCCGAGCGTGCTCCAACATTTACGAGAGCCACTCAGATCTAGAGCTTGGGACAAGTTTTGAGAAAGGGGGGAGACCCATATTTATATAGGCGGCGGACTCTCCCCTTTTCTCAAAATCCGATGTGGGACTATTATTGGGTTAATTAAAATCAAGTTAGTTTGTACTTCACAAAGTGCAAACTTCCATGAATTTTAACTCACTCACCGTTGAGCTTCATGATTGATACAACCTATCAATACGAAGAGTGTTCAACGGTGAATGCATAGGAAAAAACCATTCGTCAATCGGAGTTTGTTTGACCCTCCAATTGAGTGTCCAAAGATCAGCCCACATCTAGTTTTTCGCAAAAACTGAGCCGTCAAAATTCTGCACCTATCAAGGGTTCAAAACCCTAAAACTGGGGCCCACAGGTTGTCCCCACGCGTCCAACGCATGCAAATTAGCCCAGGCCCGGGCCTGGGCTCTGCCCAGGCGCTGGGCGAGCCCAGGCGGGCCTGGGCTTGCCCAGGCTTGCGCCTGGGCTTTTGCCCAGGCCCTGGTCTTTCTTGGTCTTGACCAGCAGACCAGACCAGACCTGGTCTGGTCTAGGTCTGCCTGGTCTGACCTGTTGGGCTGTTTTGGGCGTAACTTGGGCATCTGGTGTCCGATTTGGACGTCGTTCGAACCTGGGTCTAGACCGGGACATTCCCGTCTTACCCGTGAACTTTTCCTTGCGTTTATATTATTAAATATTGTTTTAAAAAATTTAAAACACATTTAATCTCCTTTGCATCAAATGCAAAATAGTCCCTATCTAGGCTTAAATTACCATATTGCATCAAATGCAATTATTCCATCCCTTGCATCAAAAATGCAAAATATTCTCCCTAACTAATTTCTACCTATTACTAGACGAAGATCGCACTCTTTGTATGACCCTACGGCCTGACCCTACTACAGGTTGGGCTCGAAGCCCTATACGACAAAGACCACGAGCAGTGGCTGCCGTCCCTGTTTCAGCATCATCATAATGTGGTTAGCTCATCAACATGAGAATTGTCGGGACCACCCTGACCGTGTCTGTGATGAGTTCTACAGTTATAGTCTCTTCGTCTAAACTGTGTCGTGTAGATCAAGTCTGGGGTACGGTCAAACTGTCAACCCCAATAACTTGACTCCGGTTAGTTTCGATCAATCTTTAGGCAATTAATGTTGGACTTCTTCCAACATACTCTGCGCAGAGTTTTTACTAAAGACCGAACTAACTCTACGACACTAACTCCCATTGACCGGGAGAGACGAATCCTCTCTTGGTCATTACTCGCCTCGTACGTTTCAAGTGACACCCAATCAAAAGATCTTTCAACAGGCCTTGCCTCGAAGCTAGGTCAGTTGATCTAAGTGACACCGTTCACGCACAGGTCCATCAAAATGACCTCAAGTCAAAAGACCAACTAGCCTATCATCACTAAGAGTTATCATTGACATATTTGTCAATGTAACCATATGATAACTCTTGTGGATCGTTCAGTGAACTCATTCTCTAATGAGCACATGTGTCTCGTCTCCGACTTCGTCAAGTCGAACAATCATGAGATCATCGCCACCGCTAAACGGTGAAGACTAAGACACAATGGTCTATCCGATGTTTCGATATCCTTGTCTCGAAACATCTACGACCACGAACCCTTTTAGACTTATGCTACAGACGGTCAAACATTTCTCCATGATCGAGATACTCATCTCGATACCTGTTTGACCTTGCATAAAGTCTCAGGACTTTACCTAAGTTGATATCTAATTATAATATAACTTAGATAAATTATTACCAAACAGCTTACTGTTATTTCGAACAAGATGTTTGTGCTATCCACACAGGGATAAATAGCCTCAAGGGCATCATATTCCTACAGATCAGGGCACTCCTTCTGCAGCTGGCCCCTTTGGAAACTGGGGATTTTTAGACTCTTGATTGTATAGGGGCTTTTTGTGGTTGTTTTGTGCTAGTAGGTTGGTAGCTTTCTTTGTATTGCTTTTTCGCGTCTTAGGGGCTGGATATTTAGATGGTAGTTATTAGGTGGTGACGACGCTTGTGCCATATCCCCCCTTTTTTACTACTATCTTTTTATGCAACCCTATTGTATTGTTTTTTCATATGAATAAAGATACTAACTTACTCGTCAAAAAAAGGTACAACCTATAACCCAAGGAAAATTTCGTTGAAACTAGGGATCGAACAAATTAAAATGAGCATGAAGCATAAATGATGTATCAGTCTCCCTAAGTCATCAGATGCAAATACCTTACGCTTTGGCAATGAAATTTTGGATATGCCGTTATTTAATGTTGTGACAGCATAACTTTGTGGATATCTTGGTAAAGATAAATTCCACATTTCCTTAAATGCCTGAATAGACTTCGGGACGTCTATTCTATGAAGAAAAACAATAAGAATAATAAATAATATAAAACCAAGAGAATCACTTGAAAAAGCAATGATTCCTATTAAGTGTTGTCTTTGCATCTAAGTAAAGAACATGATATGAGAACATAGTTGTAAACAACTTAAATCTCATCGGATCTCCTGAAGAAAGAAACGAAATATCTTTTCAAGACTAACTATTAAACATGAAATGAAAGACCTAGGCAAAAATATATTAAGTCATGGCTCACAGATTTATTATCTTAATAGAATCATGTTACATGCGCCCAGAAGTGCGTTGAAGAAATTAAAAAGACCATTGTCATCCAAACTACACATATAGTAGTACACTCTATGGATGTACAAAAAGACCCCTTCTGATCGTTGGAAGTGGGGGAGGATATAATTGGTCCTAAAGTCCCTTATCTAAGTGCAATAAGGCACTCCTGGCTAACTGCATGTGTCTCGATATAGCAGTTGCAGTAAACTCATTAGCCAAAGATAGTTAGGCACCTAATAAGGGCCATTAGACCGGAGTTAAGCATCTTCTGTGCTTCCTCCAAGGGTCGAAAGATTCGGGCATACATTATAAAGTATCATCCTCCATGTTTATGCAAATGCAGGTTACAGGTCCGATCCATATACTGAGAAATTACAGACTGGGTACCCACAGTGGGATGGCCATCTACTGCAGATATGCAAAGCAAATTATGAAGGCAACATCATCCTATCGTTCTGAGATCCTCACCACACTAATGGTGTATTTGAGAGCGCCTGGTGGTACATCACATCCCAATGATGACTGGGATAGAGGCTGATATAATGGAGCTGACCACATAGTCTGAAGACCACATCAGAGACGACGAAACTTAGCACACCTCTCCAGAGTTTTTGGATTCAGCAGCTGCTTAATATTGGTGATATTGTAATCTGTGTATAATTTCGGAATGTTGTAAATAAGAGTGATGATATACGCCTAAGAGATCTGAAATCCTAAGGGTTTTTATAGATCAGGAGGAGTTGAGGGAATTTGTACTCTTTTCCCTTAGTTATGGGTTTTCCCATAGGGTTTTCCATAGCCAAAGGTTTTAACGAGACAAATCACATCAACTCTAGATCCTGAAGTATCCACCCCTTTGCGATGCTCAGAATCCTGAAGTGTTCATGAGCAGAGTCGCTTGTACAAATCAGGGGGAGTTAGAGAGCGTTTGTACTCTTTTTCCTTAACTATCGTTTCTCCCACATGGTTTACCATAGCTAAAGGTTTTAACGAGGCAAACCTCACCAACTCAGGATCCTGAAGTATCCACCCCATGTAAGGCTCCCTACTACACTCAGAATCCTTAAGTATTTATGAGCAGAGTCCACACCTATGGCTGGATAAAGGAAGTGTTGTGAAGGGATAATACCGAGTTGGTTAGTCGGTTAGGATCACGGCTTATCTTATAGATAAGACCGTATCTATTGTATCTTATATGTATACGCTCCTCCTATATGCTATGAATAAAGAGCTATGGGTTCCTCCCCAGATGTTGATTCATAACAAATATATCTCTCAAGAAGGAGATAGTTTTATTATAAATATTTAAGTCAAACATAATTGTAGAATTTCAAATAGGGATTACCTGGTGTGGCACTTAAATATATTAAAATCTAACTGAGAACTTGTAATCCAATAAACCAAATTAATGTAAGACGTTTATTTATTTCAATAGAAAAGGTTTGTTCATATTACTCTCTTTATTTGATATGAACCATATCAACATATATTCTAATTTAATGTACAAAATATCAGCAAACTATAATGTTTACAATTATGCTCTTTGTTCGTGATCGATTAAAGCTTTAATATTTAGAGACTGCAAGCGCACGGCGTCGTCGTAACGCTATATGGGTCGTCCAAATAGGGGTGTTCGTTGAGTACTGATTTCTTTCTAAGTTAGAAATATATATGATCAATGTGTAGTTGAGATAAAAATTGGGGAAAAAATCAGAGGATAAAATCTCTAGGGCTTAGGGTATCCCCGCCATTGAATTAGGCTTAAGATTGGATTAGGGTTAACCAATTGTTGGAATTTTGGCGATTCGGGAGAGGTCGTCTAACCTAAGGGCGTTCTCCTATCCCCCACTCTCGTGATGCAAGATAGGATAGTCCATTATGTTGTCCTACCCCCACTCTCGCGATGCTATAATAGGACTATCCAACCTATATCGATGTCGACTCTCACTGACACATCGATATACATTAGGTGTATTATGTTCAACGAATATCCCCAATCTTCCTCCATGCCACTCTCGTGGTCAGGGATTTGGATCTATGTTAGGAGGACTCTAATCGAAACCCGACTCTCGTTGGCCATATCAGTAGTTTGGGTCAATATTGGGATTGAAAACTCTATATTAGTCCTGACTCTCGTCAACGGCTAATCTAATTATCCACAAGGGAGGAACCAAATATACATTGACAATTAACATACTAACAAACCCCATCACAAATTATCAAACAACTAATCTATCAATTCATCCAATCCATGGCCTAAATTCAATGGGGTTTAACCCATTATTAGGAATCCAATCACAAGCGTATCTTCAATAGCCATTGCAATAGATTCAATATAGAGATTCAATATCATGCAATCCACAAAAGTAATGAGCAAGAAAGACAATTTCTATTGCTAAAGTTTAATCTAAAATAAGAGTTACAAAAGGAATTAACAAAAGCTAACAGAGTATATAAAAGTGAATACCTAAAATTCCCTGAAAAGCTCTGAAAAAGTTGTCACACCCCGCTTCCCTAAAATGGAGGCGAGACGTGAGAAGGTCCGCTCAAGCGTGGAGCTGTGAAGCTGCACGCCTGATAAGCATCAATTTAGTATAAGCAGGTCCCTGTAAACGCAAACGGGACGACAATAATAATAATAGAAAAAGGAGACGGATATGAAAATACCAATCCCAAAGTTTGTCCACAAAATATTCAACATCACAGAAAAAGTCACCAGGCTAAAAGGAAAGAGTCTAAGGCCCAGAACAAGGCTAAACAAACATAAACATAACAGAGTATCAAACTAGGCGCCACGCACCGACAACTAAGCAGTCTAAACAAGAAGCCAACTAAGGAACTAAGACTGATCCCCAGTGTCAATGAAGTCTTCGATCAACGCGGGTTCTGACTCAGCGTCAGCGAACACCGCGTCCTCAGCAAGTAACTCAGGCTCGGGCTCTAACATGTGTTACCTAAAAGAGAAAAGGGGCACATGTCAGCAAGTCGAAAGACTTGTGCAAGGAAACGGAAAGAAAGGTAAAGTAGCAACCTAGCAGTTAAAGTATGGTGCATGGCAAGTAAGGTAAGGTGGTAACAAGTAAAGTAAAGTACAAGTAGCAAGTGGTAGTTGCGTCAAGTAATGTCAAATAACAAGTAGTAGTTGTGACATGTAATGTCAAGTAACAAGTACAAGTACAAGGGATCACCCACACATGGATGCCCTATTGCCCGCAGGCTGTAGTCATGTACAAGGGATCACTCAGAGAGTGCCCTATTGCCCGCAGGCTGTGTTGAGCTCATTTTCTGGAACACGAGCCAGAATTGTAATTGGCCTAGGGTTATGCCCGCAGAACGGGTGCCTAGCCGGAACAAATAATACAAGTATGTAGCGAAGCTACGCAATCACGATGAGTGTTCAAGCATGCAATGACATGAGCAGATATTCGCGTACCGTTAATTGAAATTAAACGTGACAGGCAAAATGCAATGATATAAACATATTCGCTTACCGTTAATTGAAATTAAACATGGCAGTTAAAAATGCAATAGCAGTTAAGGATGCATGGATGACATGAACAGTTAATACGCGTACCGTTAATTGAAATTAAACGTGACATACAAGCATGATGAAGGTGACGGACCAAGCTTCGTTGTCAAGCTAGGTCAATGGTGTCTAGACGGCTATCCTTTCACCGTCTAGTCTCTTTTACGCTAAAGCAAGGTAATGGCCTAAGACATGGCCCAAATCAAGAGATGCAAGTTTCAATTGCCTGATACCGAGATTAACGAGTAATGAAGATCGTCACACAAGCTAACTACGGAATGGATCACTGTTATGGCAAAACAATTATTAGCACAATGATTCTAAATTGATTTCTTATTAGAATCCTAATCATCTAATAATCCATTTTATTAGGGTTTCACAATATCAATGTGGGTTATGCTAAAACTAAAGGAATCGAGTATTACCGTGAAGAAGCGAAGGAACGATGCCGAGCAACCACGGCAACGGAAGAACGATCCGGCTCAGATCTAGAAATGAGGGAAAAATCTGGAGAAATAGGTTTGGATGTGGATTTTGGGGGTTTGATGAAAGCTTGAGGAAGATGAGAAGTAGAATGTGTTAAGTGAGGGTTTGGATGATGGATTTTGGGCTTGGGATGAAGGAATAAGGGTTTGAGGAAGATGGGGGCTCAATGGGGGAGAAATTAGGGTTTTAGGTCATGAGGGAGAAGAAGAAAACTTTTGGAGGGGTATTTATAGAGTTTGGTGGCGGCTAGGGCAAAACTAGGGTTTCCTGTACTTTTTAGTCGGTCAAAGAGCAACCACTGACCGACTAGTTTGGGAACTAGTCGGTCGGTTGACCAACGCAGACCGACTAAGTGTAAACAGTAACCCAGACGAAAATTAGGATTTAGATTTAGTCAGTCAAAGAACAACTACTGACCGACTAGTTTGGCATCTAGTCGGTCGATGAACGTTCTTAGACCGACTAAGAGTAAACAGTAACTAGTACCAAAAATAGTTAAAGAGTTAGTCGGTTAAAGAAGCATTGCTGACCGACTAGTTTGCAACCTAGTCGGTCAACCAACGTTCTTAGACCAACTAACGATAAACAGTAACTCCTGAGAAATTTACAAAGCCAACTAGTCTGTTCAAGAAGGTTTTCCGACCGCCTGGATCGTCATCTAGTCGGTCAGTGCCCCTTCTTACACCGGCTAATGAGCACCAAAAGTTCCGAAATGGAGCGCGAAGCTCCGGGATCCATTCCTAAGACTCCTAGGCTTGATCTAACAACAAGATATGACCGATATGAAGCCCGTCACGAATGACTTACTCCGAAATCGACGATCAACGGAAGAAGCTAAGAAACTACGACGAAACGATCGAAAATGAAAGCTACGGGGACGAAAACCACACATGAGGAGAAAATCCACCAAAACATATAATATAATATAATAAATCCAGATACATGAAAACCAGTCGTTACATCCTCCCCAACTTAAGAAAAATTCCGTCATCGGAATTTCCCAACACTCACGTGTTCGGGAACAAAAGTGGGAAACGCTCTCGCATCTCATCCTCATTCTCTCAAGTAGACTCTCCAGGCGAGCCGTGTCGCCACATCACCCTCACAAGATTGACAACCTTGTTCCGAAGTGACTTCTGACGCCTGTCCAGAATCTGCACTGGATGCTGGTCATACGTCATGTCGGGGCGAACGGTAATCTCCGAGAAATCCACAGCATGAGATGGATCGCTAATGTATCGACGAAGCTGCGACACTTGGAAAACATTGTGAACTCCCTCCAAAGATGGCGGCAAGGCTAAGCGGTAGGCTACCTCGCCAACTTTCTCCAGAATGTCAAACGGTCCAATGTATCGCGGGCTCAACTTCCCTCGCTTCCTAAAACGAATCACTCCACGATTCGGGGAAATCCTCAGAAACACATGATCTCCAGGCTGAAACTCCAAAGGACGACGTTTAGCATCCGTCCAATGCTTAAAACGGTCCTGAGCAATCCTCAACCTCCCCCGAATATTTCTGACAACATCCACTGCCTCCACAATCATCTCAGGCCCCAACAGCTCCCGATCGCCAACGTCATCCCAACTCAATGGCGATCGACATTTCCTCCCATAAAGAGCGACGAAAGGCGCCATGCCAATACTCGCCTGGAAGCTGTTGTTGTAAGAGAACTCTACCAAATGTAGATGGTCCCCCCACGAACCCTTGAAATCCAACATGCACGCCCTCAGCATGTCCTCCAAGATCTGAATTGTCCTCTCGGACTGGCCATCCGTCTGCGGATGGTACGCCGTGCTGAAACTCAGACGCGTACCCAAATTCTTCTGCAAACTCTGCCAGAACTGAGATGTGAACCTCGTGTCCCTGTCTGACACGATGCTCACGGGGACTCCGTGAAGTCGCACGACCTCCTGCACGATTCACGTTACATCACTATCCAAACTAGGGAAGGAAATAAAAACGGAGAGTAAAAGAATTTACCTTCATATATCTCCTCTCTAGTGCCTCAGTGGACTGTCCCACTCGGAATGGAATAAAGTGCGCGGATTTGGTCAATCGGTCTACGATCACCCAAATCACGTCATTCTGCTTCGGACTCCGAGGTAGTCCAGTCACAAAATCCATAGTGATGTGCTGTCATTTTCACTCCGGAATCAGAAGTGGTTGCAGCAACCCTGCCGTACGCTGATGCTCCGCCTTCACTTGCTGGCAAACCAAACACGTGGCTACACTCCGAGCCACACTCCTCTTCATGACGTGCCACCAAAAGTTCAGACGAATATCCATGTACATCTTGGTCCCACCAGGATGTACAGAATACGGTGAACTGTGTGCCTCCACCATCAACTCCTCTCTAATATCCCCAGCTGGCACACACAACCTGGCTCCAAACCTCAGCGAGCCATCCTCATGAATCAAAAAGTCAGTCCACAGACCGGCTTCCACCTGCTCCCGAATCTTCACCAGCTTCGGATCCTCAGCCTGGCCGGCCTTGATCCGATCCATGATCGTCGACTGTACATGCATACACATCAACGAAGAAACCTCCCCAGGAAGAACAATCTCCACACCAGACTCGCAAAAATCCTGCTGCAATCTCCACTGCGAGGTCAAAATCATCACCGCTGGAAGCCTACTCAAAGCATCTGGAACCACATTCACCTTGCCAGGGTGATACAGCAAATCAATCTCATAATCCACCATGAGCTCCAACCATCGACGCTGTCGCATGTTGAGCTCCTTCTGAGTAAAAATATACTTCAAGCTTTTGTGATCGATGAATATCTTCACTTTCTCACTCAGCAGGAAGTGCCTCCAAATCTTAAGGGCAAACACAACAGCAGCCAACTCTAAATCATGTGTTGGGTAATTCTTCTTATGAACCTTGATCTGACGAGAAGCATAAGCCACAACACGCCCGTGCTGATGCAACACACAACCGAGACCCTTGCCAGAAGCATCGCAAAAGATCTCAAATCCACCGTTGCGATCAGGCACAACAAGAATAGGGGCAGTCGTCAGCCTCTCCCTCAGAACACCAAAGGCATCCTCACAATCACCCGACCAAACAAAAGCAACATCCTTCCGCGTCAATCTAGTCATCGGCTCGGCAATACGGGAAAAGTCCTTAATGAATCACCGATAGTAACCAGCAAGCCCAAGGAAACTCCGGATCTCAGACGCTGACTGCGGAACAGGCCACTCTCTGATGGCCCTGATCTTATCGGGATCCACTGAAATACCCTCTCCAGTCACCACATGCCCGAGAAAAGCAACTGTGTCTAGCCAAAACTCACACTTCGAAAACTTAGCATACAACCGATGCTTCCTCAAAATCTCCAACACCGTCCTCAAGTGCGAGGCATGCTCTTCCTCCGACTTCGAATAGATCAGAATGTCGTCAATAAAGATAACGACAAACTTATCCAAAAAGTCATAGAAAATCAGATTCATCAGATTCATGAAAACTGCGGGTGCGTTGGTTACACCGAAAGGCATAACCACAAACTCGTAGTGTCCATACTTCGTCCTGAAAGCTGTCTTCGGCACACCATCCTTCTTCACCTTCAACTAATGGTAACCACTCCTCAAATCCAACTTAAAAACACCCTCGATCCTCCCAGCTGATCATAGATATCATCAATGCGAGGCAACAGGTATTTATTCTTGATGGTCACCGCATTCAACTCCCGATAGTCCACGCACATGCGACGTGAACCATCCTTCTTCTTCACCAACAACACCGGTGCTCCCCACGGAGACACACTAGGATTGATATAACCCTTCTGCATAAGCTCATCCAACTGCCTACGCAACTCCTCCAACTCTGCTGGCGCCATACGATATGGTGCCTTCAAAATGGGCTGCGCACCCGAAATAAGATCAACAGAAAATTCCAAAGCCCGATCAGGTGGCAATCCAGACATCTCCTCGAGGAAGACGTCATCAAAATCTCGCACCACAGCTGGCCTCTCCAACTCCATCTGCATAGCCACAACCTCCACCGGTCTGGTCCGAAATCTGACCAGACCCAGCGAAATGCTACTTCGACTGAACTCAAATACTGGATGTCCAGGAATCTCGAACACCACCTTCTTCCTCCGACAGTAAATCGTAGCATAGAAGCTCGCAAGCCAATCCATCCCAAGGACCGCATCGTAGTTGATGATGTCGTGGACAATGAAATCAGCACAAAGCTCATGCCCACAAACCACCAACGGGCAAGAATTGCACCCACGATGCACCGAGACCACACCGTTCCCTGTGACGATATTTCAACTCTTAGGAAGAGAGGACGTCGACAAGGAATGCTTCTCCACGAAGCTCCGGACCAAAATGCACATCGACGCACCTGAGTCAAAGAGGACTCGTGCAGGAAATGTGCAAACCAAAACCACACCTAGCAAACAATCTAACAATCAAATCCTATTCTAGCAACAAACATGAGCAAGCAACCAACATAATCAACAATCAAACTAACTAAGGAAAAAAATAGCTAGAATGAGCGTTACCTGTAATAACCTCATCCACGGCCATGCTCTCCTCCTCGGTCATCAGAAAGGCCTGCCCTCTCGGCGGAACAGCCTGCTGAAAGGCCTGTCTCTGTGGAACAAGGGGCGCTACACGTCCAGCGGGCACAGGAGCTCGCTGCTGCAACGGCTGTGCTGCAATAGGTCCCCGCCAAGGCTGCTTCGACCTCGGGCACTCTCGGATGGTGTGGGCAGGATCTCCGCAGACAATGCACTGCCCGAGAAACCTCCTACACTGATCCCTGAGATGTCCAGTCTTGCCACAGAAATGACAAGTCTTCAGAATAGGCCCTCCTAGCCTCTTGAACTGCACCGGATGATTAGGCTTGAAACCAGGCCTAACCACCGCCCTGGCCTGCTCCATAGGCCTCTTCCCAGCACCCGAAACATGTCCTCTCCTCTGGCTCAAATTCAACTCCTGCCGTCTCACGGCAACCAGGACCTTCTGATATGTCTCCAGGTCAGAAGAGGTCACAAAGCTCTGAAGCTCCAAGGCAAGTCCCGGAAGAAATCACTGAGCTTTCTCATCGGCATCTTGCACCATCTTTGGTGCAAACCGACTGAGCCTCGTGAACTCCTGGTGGTACTGATCCACCGATAAGCTCCCCTGCTTCAGATCTATGAAGCGCTGTAGCATCACCTGCTTAGCAGCCTTCGGGAAGAATTCTCCATCAAATCTGGACTTAAAGGTAGCCCAAACTATCGGCTCCACCAGCATCTTCTCTTCAGCATCCCACCAGTTTCTGGCATTGTCCTTCAGCTGCCTCTTAGCCAAATCAACCCATCCAGCTGGGTTAATCTTCGCCATCGCCAGGTTATCCTCAATGTTCTGAATCCACTCATCCGTAGCCAAAGGACCTTCAGAACCATCGAAATATGTGGGACCCAGCTCCCGAAATTGCTTCGCTCACGGCTCGGAGCGAGGGGCATCCGGAAGTGCCCGGGCAGCTCGAGCAAGTGGAGCATTCTGAACTTGCAGGAGCACGCCCTGCTGCACCTGCATCATCTGGAGGATCATCCGCATCATCTCTCCATTGGTGGGTTCCCGCTCAGGCTCCTCGTCATGAGGGGGCGCACCACTACCTCCACCACGGGTGAATCGCCTTCCTGCCATCTAATGACACAGAAAACGAAGCAGATTAGACTCATAGCTTAGGGCTCGGATGTTTATTTGTTGGACAATATTATATTATTATCGTTATCCCGATAATTGCAGTTACAGAGAGAGACCTGCATGGGCCACCACTAAAACCTGTCACGCCCCGCTTCCCTAAAATGGAGGCGAGACGTGAGAATGTCCGCTCAAGCGTGGAGCTGTGAAGCTGCACGCCTGATAAGCGTCAATTTAGTATAAGCAGGTCCCTGTAAACGCAAACGGGACGACAATAATAATAATAGAAAAAGGAGACGGATATGAAAATACCAATCCCAAAGTTTGTCCATAAAATATTCAACATCATAGAAAAATCCACCAGGCTAAAAGGAAAGAGTCTAAGGCCCAGAACAAGGCCAAACAAACATAAACATAACAGAGTATCAAACTAGGTGCCACGCACCGACAACTAAGCAGTCTAAACAAGAACTAAGACTGATCCCCAATGTCAACGAAGTCCTCGATCAACGCGGGTTCTGACTCAGCGTCAACGAACACCGCGTCCTCAGCAAGTAACTCAGGCTCGGGCTCTAACATGTGTCACCCAAAAGAGAAAAGGGGCACATATCAGCAAGTCGAAAGACTTGTGCAAGGAAACAGAAAGAAAGGTAAACTAGCAACCTAGCAGTTAAAGTATGGTGCATGGCAAGTAAGGTAAGGTGGTAACAAGTAAAGTAAAGTACAAGTAGCAAGTGGTAGTTGCGTCAAGTAATGTCAAATAACAAGTAGTAGTTGTGACATGTAATGTCAAGTAACAAGTACAAGTACAAGGGATCACCCACACATGGATGTCCTATTGCCCGCAGGCTGTAGTCATGTACAAGGGATCACTCAGAGAGTGCCCTATTGCCCGCAGGTTGTGTTGAGCTCGTTTTCTGGAACACGAGCCAGAATTGTAATTGGCCTAGGGTTGTGCCCGCAGAACGGGTGCCTAGCCGGAACAAATAATACAAGTATGTAGCGAAGCTACGCAATCACGATGAGTGTTCAAGCATGCAATGACATGAGCAGATATTCGCGTACCGTTAATTGAAATTAAACGTGACAGGCAAAATGCAATGATATGAACATATTCGCGTACCGTTAATTGAAATTAAACATGGCAGTTAAAAATGCAATAGCAGTTAAGGATGCATGGATGACATGAACAGTTAATACGCGTACCGTTAATTGAAATTAAACGTGACATACAAGCATGATGAAGGTGACGGACCAAGCTTCGTTGTCAAGCTAGGTCAATGGCGTCTAGACGGTTATCCTTTCACCGTCTAGTCTCTTTTACGCTAAAGCAAGGTAATGGCCTAAGACATGGATCAAATCAAGAGATGCAAGTTTCACTTGCCTGATATCGAGATTGACGAGCAATGAAGATCGTCACACAAGCTAACTACGGAATGGATCACTGTTATGGCAAAACAATTATTAGCACAATGATTCTAAATTTATTTCTTATTAGAATCCTAATCATCTAATAATCTATTTTATTAGGGTTTCACAATATCAATGTGGGTTATGCTAAAACTAAAGGAATCGAGTATTACCGTGAAGAAGCGAAGGAACGATGCCGAGCAACCACGGCAACGGAAGAACGATCCGGCTCAGATCTGGAAATGAGGGAAAAATCTGGAGAAATAGGTTTGGATGTGGATTTTGGGGGTTTGATGAAAGCTTGAGGAAGATGAGAGGTAGAATGTGTTAAGTGAGGGTTTGGCTGATGGATTTTGGGCTTGGGATGAAGGAATAAGGGTTTGAGGAAGATGGGGGCTCAATGGGGGAGAAATTAGGGTTTTAGGTCATGAGGGAGAAAAAGAAAACGTTTGGAGGGGTATTTATAGAGTTTGGTGGCGGCTAGGGTAAAACTAGGGTTTCCTGTACTGTTTAGTCGGTCAAAGAGCAACCACTGACCGACTAGTTTGGGAACTAGTCAGTCGGTTGACCAACGCAGACCGACTAAGTGTAAACAGTAACCCAGACGAAAATTAGGATTTAGATTTAGTCGGTCAAAGAACAACTACTGACCGACTAGTTTGACATCTAGTCGGTCGATGAACGTTCTTAGACCGACTAAGAGTAAACAGTAACTAGTACCAAAAATAGTTAAAGAGTTAGTCGGTTAAAGAAGCATTGCTGACCGACTAGTTTGCAACCTAGTCGGTCAACCAACGTTCTTAGACCGACTAACGATAAACAGTAACTCCTGAGAAATTTACAAAGCCAACTAGTCGGTTCAAGAAGGTTTTCCGACCGCCTGGATCGTCATCTAGTCGGTCGGTGCCCCTTCTTACACCCGCTAATGAGCACCAAAAGTTCCGAAATGGAGCGCGAAGCTCTAGGATCGATTTCTAAGACTCCTAGGCTTGATCTAACAACAAGATATGACCGATATGAAGCCCGTCACAAATGACTTACTCCGAAATCGACGATCAACGGAAGAAGCTAAGAAAATACGACGAAACGATCGAAAATGAAAGCTACGGGGACGAAAACCACACATGAGGAGAAAATCCACCAAAACATATAATATAATATAATAAATCCAGATACATGAAAACCAGTCGTTACAAAAGTTCTTCTTCATCGCAGAGTAATAAGAGGTGCTTTTATATAATGCCAAAAAGACCAAAATAGCCCTTAACTAACTCTGGAAGTGCCCAGTTTTAGCCCTAGGATCCAATTCGACACGATCGCGGCGTTTGGATGCATAAGATCTGCTCCAGATAGTAGCAATGACGCGTCCACGTGCTTCAACCACGCGTCTGCGTCGAATGCGGCCTCGAGGATCGTTTGGTCTTCGAAATGGTAGCGTAAAGAGACCGTTTGGCTTTAGCGCTCTTGGAATTACGCAACTGCATGGTTGAATCTGTCAAATGGCAGCATCAATTGATCTTTCCTTCTCTTCATTTCTGCGATGCCACGGTCGTTTGCAATTCTTTTGCGCGGCCGCATCGAACGACAATTGGAGCTACTTCTGGTGTCTTGGTGACGCGGCTGCGTCGAATCGACACGACCATTTGTGTCACTTTCTCTTCTTTTCCCCCTTATCACACTTTGAGCTCCCGCCTTCGATCCTTTTGTTCTTTGTGGCCTTTTTCATGCTTTATAGTCTGGAATTGATATATATTTCCTGAAAAGCACAGAATAGACCATAAAAGTAAAAAGGAAACAAAATCGGGAAGAACGGAACGAAGTGATGGATAAAAAGACGTAAAACGTGCATGAAAAATAGGGAAACTATATTTAAAACCCACTTATCAAAATCCTCCAAGCTAAACTCTTCTTTGTCCTCAAGGAAGACAAGAGAGGGTGCAATCAAGCACACAAATGATGACATAAAACTTCGAGAATTTCTTTAAATTGAATTTATATACATGGAGGAATCGAAGTCTCAAATTCATGGAATTTAAACGTGATGATTTTTTTCCGTCTATAAGGATATAATCCTAGGACGTCGTCTCTAAACCAAATTGTCAGGCAATATACTAAACTATGGCCACACTCAAGTTCTAAGATATTTCTTCTAATCTGTCCTTAGATCGAAGATATAAGAATCGAAGTTATGCATTGGTCTGGTCGAAGAGGGGATAAGTTTCGTATAATGGGTTAGCTCACAATACATCAATTTTCCTTGATTCATGATGTTGTTTGGGTTATTCATGCTTTCATGTGTGTGTGTGTATAGACACACACACAGACACACACACACAGACACACACACACACACACACACACACACACACACACATACATACACACATACATACATATGTTTTTTCTCTTTTTTTTCTCTTTTTAGGGATTTGCAATTGGTTTGCGTAAGGAGCGTTAGGTCAATGACTCCCAGGTCCGACGACATTAGGACACCGGGCCAAGAAGGACCCCATGGACTTACTAGCTCAAACTGTGCAAAATCCTTATTTGTAACTCCCCCAAGCTAAACCTTTCGGCGCGAGGCCCCGACGATTCTTGAGTCGTGGGGATCTGGCTACTTGGTGTCGCTGGGAGAATGGTGCACATATTATTTTTCCTATTCATAATTGTGATATTTTTTTCTTTCTTTCTTTTTTTATAGAAAGCATGAGTCTGTTAAGCAAGATCAGTTCTCAGTACTAAGTGATATGTTGTTATCAAAGTCTCGAGAGATTATAATCTATTATACTCAACTATCGGCTCTACAGTCCATGCATAAAGTGGGTTCCTAGGGTTCAATCTAGGTCGGTTTCAAGTACTTCTATCTTAGGGACTATGAGGACGGCCAAAACTAGGATATTATATGGGATCTAGAGATAGAGACACATCCTATTCAAATATCCAAACCAACATCGTGAAAATCGAGCATGAAAGTTTTAGAAAATGAAATCCAACTTGAGATTCCACGCAAATAAAAATTCGAATTCGAAAAAAATTTCAAAGCGAATACAAGTACATACATATGGATGCGTGATGATGCAAGATGCAAGATGCAAGATGCGAATGCGAATATTTTTGTTGTTTTTGAATTTTTGAATTTTTCTTTTTTTAAGATGCATATGGAAGCTTAATCATGATGCATGGTGGGGTAAAAGGGAAATTATAAACATAAGCATGGAAAAAGGAAAATAAAATATGAACATGATGCAAATGAAAAGAAAAAGGTGGAAAACAGAATAAAATAAGGGGAAAAACAAGAGCGAAACGCTCTTTCCCAAGTTGAATTGAGCGTTGTCCACAATGCGATAAAAAGCATGAAAGATAGATCGTAAGGACAAAAAGGTGATGGGGAGAGGAGATCCAGGTGCATCTTGTTGGATCTGGATCCTAGCCTAGAGGGGGGTGAATAGGCTAATAAAAAATTCTCGTGCAACCCACGAGAAATCACACGCAGTTAAAATCACAACCAGAGCAGACACAGAGTACACAGCAGATTTACCCTGGTTCGGTCGTCCCAACGACCTACTCCAGCCCCCAAAGCTAATACTAGATTGAATAGTGCAATAGGTACAAAGTCACAAGTTAGAGCACGCTCAGAGCACCCTCTGCGTCTCTACACTCGCCGGACTCTCAGTACCCCACACACAGTGTTTCCTCTCACTATCAACCCTAGCAAAGCTTTCTACCAGCTAGTCCCAAACTAGCTGGGTCCCACTTGTCTAGTCCCAACTAGATAAGTCCCAAAATAGTCCACAAAAATAGGTAAAAGCTTCCCCTACAGAGAATGTTACACTAAGACACAAAATAAAGGAGTTTAGAGTTTAGAAATGCTCAGTTCGTGTCTGTGTAGGCGTCTCTGTCAATCAGCACGTCGTCAGCTCCAATCTGACGCAAACGGTGTCTCAATCCGACTCCTGAATGTCAAGATATGCGCTGGTCTGTGCACAAAGCAATTTCAGGTCAATCCTCAATAAAACAGCAGGCTGTGCGCTCAGCAATTCCCTTAAATAATTCGGTCGGTGTGCAAAGCAGATCCAATTCAATCCTTTTAAACTTCGGTCGGTGCGCACAGCAGCTTCAATTTAATTCCCTGCCACGTCAGCAATTTGGGTGAGCGCACTTTGTTTCTTTTGTTCCGCAGCAATCAATCCTGTCCCTTGATTTATATGTGGAGGACGATCTCAGCCGTTCGCTTGTTAATCCTCAGCTGACGTCAGCACGGAAATAGTACGCCCGCTTCGATTTCTCCTGCTGAGGCTGCATCCACGTCAGCAACAGGCTTCGATCCTCGCCATTGATTTGATTCTGAGGAGCAATCTACGCCGTCTGCTTGATTTCTCGCATGCAGCAGTGAAGTTCGTTCAGCTGCGGCGGCGAGCTTCGACAATGCAGCGGCGACTTCTTCGATCGTCTTCAGTAGCGACGGCGAGATTCTCAGCGAAGGTGGTGGCGACGACTCTCGTGCAGTGGCGGATCTCGCACAGTTGCCGTTCGATCGTTCTCAATGCATGCAGCAGCAGCGGACCTTCGATCGGAGACGACGGCGGCTATGAGTTTCTTCGGAGACGATGTTTTTGACGACGACGGCATCTCGATTGGTGCGGCGATGAGGGCTCTTAGCGACGGCGATCTCTCTACTGCAGCAGCGACACCAACGAGCGCTCCTCCGACGATGGGTCAGCTTCGACAACGAGCCACAGTGTGCTCTGTTTCGAAACAGGTCACGGCGGTGGCTTCACAGCAAAGATTCGTTGGCGTACGTTACTTCTCCGACTCGAGCAGCAGCTCCTGCGATGGCTTCGCAACGACGGAGACGGTCACGACTCCGATGGTGACTCGAGGGCAGCGTTGAGAGCTTTGACAGCGGCGGCAAGACTTCCGATCTCTGGGCGGCAGCACGGGCTCTTCTCCGATCTTCCACGGTGACGAAGATTCGAACGCTTCCTCCTCGATGGCAGGACGATCGTACAGCACCCGCTTCTCGATCGTGATCTCTGATCGACGGCTAGCACGTCACGGCGAGGGCTCTCGAGTGCTCCTTCGTCAGCGAGTTCGTCTCCGCTTGATCCGCGACGTGGGTGGCGCTCTTCTCACCGGTGAGGATCTCGTTTCTGGTCAGGGCAGCGACGGAGATCTCCTTGGCTTCGAGTTGGCTTCTCCGGCGATGACTCGGAGGCAGCAACGGGCTTCGGATCTCTTCCAATTGATGGCGGCGACTCGGCAATGATGGGAGTTGAAGCTTGTTGCAAGGGGAAGATGAGCTTGCGGCCTTGGGAAACGTTTGGCTTTGGAGATGTACGAGAAGGCAGAGGATTATTTGCGTGAAGCAAAGCTTTTTGGAGGAAAAAAAAATATAGGCTTGGGGTTTAATTGTTGTTGCCGCAATTTAGCCTCTCTCCTCAATACTTTTGTTGCTCCCTCCTTTATATATATGTGCACGTGCCCTTTATATTTTTTATAGCCCCCAACACAAATTTTTATTGCTGTCACACCCTTTTTGTTGTCACCCAATAATATATATATATATATGATAGCCTAGGGTTTTGGAGAAACAACCTTAAGAGATAGGAATTTGAAATTGTTTGGAATTGATTGGAAGTTTGTATTTTGCTAGGGATAAGTTTGGCTAGGATGAGGACACTTCCAACTAGGAAAATTGTAATTGGCTAGGGATTGGGTTGAGACAACCAAATTTGGATTTGATGTGTGATTCAAAAGGATTTGAAATAATCCAATCACCAATTTGACCAAGGCAAACTTGCTCTCCATAGACCAAGTCAAACTTCTATTGTGCACACACACTTCCTTTCTCCCAATGTGCTATACGAATAGCAATTCCGCCAAATAGCCTAGATATATTGTTTCACCAAGCCTGAAACACACTAAGCACACACATTAGATATATCGACACGTTTGTCATCATCAAACCAAGATCCTAGATCGTTGCTTCCAACAATCTCCCCCTTTTGGTGATGACAACCCCACAAAAGATTTGATCAATAAGAATGAGTGTGTGAAGTGTGTTGAAGGGTGTAATGCAATATGAATCATGAGATGAATGTTCAACAAACTAATAACAAAAATAATAGCATGCTCCCCCTTCTCTCAAGCTCCCCCTTCAACGGATATTTAAGTATATTTCAAGCTCCCCCTTCAACAAATAATATCAAGCTCAAAGAGCAAAATCTTTTCTTTCTTTCTCCCCCTTTGTAATCACCAAAAGTGGATTAATGAAATCACAAAAATATCTCAAGCAAAAATAAATCATTATTAGATGTAGCGTGTAATTTGCATGAGCATTCCAAATAATAGACAAGTCAAGTTCATAGAATTTCATACCAAGACTTCTCCACCTTTGTGTAAGTGAAATGATATAGACAATAGAGTACTAAGGGAGATTCAATTTTAGAACAATCAACCAAATCAATCCGCATTTTCCAATTTTTTCATGAATATCACTAGGATTGATTTTTCCCACCTCATCAAAGATGAGTTCAAGTTACCGAACCCCAAAACATGGCCTAAAAGGACTTTTAAATGTGGGGTGGCATTGATTGACGAGTTATATACACCAACGCTAATGATTACCCATGTAGCACAAGTTGGATACTCGTGGGTTGTGTTTTAGCCAAGAAGTGTATCCATTTTTCATACGGAGCAAATATCGTTTTTTTTTCATTCTTTTGTGCTCAATTTTAATTCATGGCTAAACACATCATATCCCTTAGAAATTTCAGAAATTAACCATTCCTACATTCACTTTCCATTATTCTTCAAAAGACTCTCCAAAAGCACTAAAAAGTCAAATATCGTGAAAGTGCAAATGTAGGTGTAGAAGTCAAGTTTGAAACTTATGAGACATGTCATGGCTACTAAAAAGAATAACATCATGTTCATGTAGCTACAACAATAATGAATTGACTTCTACAAGGGATAGAATTGATCATTCATACAATATCACTCAAGAGATTCAAAAGAGGATACAATAAGCACACATTTTTTTTTTGATTTTTGATTTTTCAATTTTTTTTTTTTCAGAAATAAAAACATTAAAAATCATCCATGCAAGAACACAAAGAAAAATAAATCAAGCACACACAACAATCTATGAAGGTATGCAATGGAATGCAAAAAGGGATAGAAAATTATACCTTCTCGTCGCCTTTTGACGAAGGAGCTAAAAGAATGAGACATTGAGTTTATTGCTCCTTGCCAAAACTCCATCACACCTACATGAAAGGTGTTAAGTGTGACCTTGGAATCCAACAAGGTCCACTAGTGTTAGCCAATATTGTTTTAGGAACCCACACTTGTTTAAACTTGATTTTAGTGTTCCTAAATTTACAATAGTATGACGTATGGCCTACACTATCACAAGTAAAGCACTTTGCATGTAAGTTCTTTGCAATAGAAGGTGCATTGTGGAATTTCTTGAATTTTGACTTTTCAACGTTTTTCGAACCAAATCCAAGTCCTCTTCTATTATTGCCATATAATTGATTCTCTAAAATAATATCCAACGATTGTTTTCCCATAGAGAATTTCTTAATGGCTAATTCAAGATTAGAGACTTTGGATTTTAACAATCTATTTTCTTCCACAAGCAATGTGCATTTACTTATAAAAGCTCTCTTGCTTTCCTCTTCCTTCTTTTCAAATTCAACCATTTTTCTTTTAAAATCATTATCCAACATGCAGAATTTATCATTAAGCTCTCTAATAACATAGTCTTTTTCAGTTTCGAGCTTAATCAAATCAAGTTTAAGCATGCTAATATTATTCATCAATGAAGGGCAAGAGAGACAAGGTGCTTCATCATTAAAACTGGATTTTTCCTTTTTCAAAATATCAATAGTAGAGTCACGAGCAACAATATCAATTTTGAGTTTTTCAATCTCTTTAGACATTTCATATTCAGATTGTTGCATTTCAAAGTTCTCATTTTGATAATCGTCTATAATGGATTCAAGCTCTACTATTTTATCTTGCATTTCTTTACAAAGAGTAAGGAGTTCAGTTTTACTACCAGAAGTTACCTCATTGTGTATTCCCATCAATGCCATGCATGAATGGGCTTCGTGTTCCTCCTCCTCGCTCTCAGCTTCGCTATCCATGTCCCAAGTAAGCACCTTGGATTTTCCCTTTTCTTTAGCTACCTGAGCTGTCTCATGTGGGCAATCCCTCATTCGATGTCCTCTTTTCTTGCATTTAAAACAAGTCATTCTATTAGTAGTATTCTGATCATAATTTTGCTTAGAAGACTGAAAAAAGTTAGAGCGATTAAACCTGAGTGCCATTTCTGCTCTTCCTTGCTTGGTCTGGACAAACTTTCTGAAATTTCTGACCATTAGCGCTATGTCATCATCATCTTCTTCACTTTCGTCAGCTTTCAGAGCAAGTGGCTTGGTAGCTTTCTCTTTTTCCTCAGGTTTCTCCCTTTCATTAATATTTTGCAGTTCAAGCTCGTGGGACATTAAATTACCTATTAAGTCCTCCACCTTCATCTGTGACAGATCTTTCGCTTCTTGGATGGCAGTGACTTTAGGCCTGAAAGAGCTTGGCAGAGCTCTTAATATCTTCCTCACCTGCTCAAGGCTAGAATATGGCTTACCGAGCGAACTAGACTTGTAAACAATGTTGGTGAACCTCGCAAACATTTCTGATATCGTCTCTGATGGTAGCATGCGAAATCCCTCGTATTCCGTGCTCAAAAGTGCAAGTCTAGACTCCTTCACCTGTGACGTTCCCTCGTGCGTCACCTCCAGAGTATGCCATATTTCCTGCGCAGTTAGACAATGTGAGATACGATTGACTTCAGATTTATCTAATGCACAAATAAGAGCATTCATAGCTTTAGCATTTAGAGAATAAAGCTTCCAATCATTATCATCCCACTTATCATCAGGTTTAGGCATCTCAGTATTTTCAATTTTAATAACAGGTGATTTATAGCCTTTTTCAACAATTTGCCAAGCTTTATAATCAATAGAAATAAGGTAGATTTTCATACGATTTTTCCAGTAAGCATAATCTCCTCCATTAAATCTAGGTGGTCGGGAAATAGACTGACCCTCAGCAAAAGCACTATCAATGTGGTCCATGGTCAACTAGGCTAGATCTACTAAGCTGGCTCTGATACCACTTGTTGGATCTGGATCCTAGCCTAGAGGGGGGGTGAATATGCTAATAAAAAATTCTCGTGCAACCCACAAGAAATCACACGCAGTAAAAAGCACAACCAGAGCAGACACAGAGTACACAGCAGATTTACCCTGGTTCGGTCGTCCCAACGACCTACTCCAGCCCCCAAAGCTAATACTAGATTGAATAGTGCAATAGGTACAAAGTCACAAGTTAGAGCACGCTCAGAGCACCCTCTGCGTCTCTACACTCGCCGGACTCTCAATACCCCACACACAGTGTTTCCTCTCACTATCAACCCTAGCAAAGCTTTCTACCAGCTAGTCCCAAACTAGCTGGGTCCCACTTGTCTCGTCCCAACTAGATAAGTCCCAAAATAGTCCACAAAAATAGGTAAAAGTTTCCCCTACAGAGAACGTTACACTAAGACACAAAATAAAGGAGTTTAGAGTTTAGAAATGCTCAGTTCGTGTCTGTGTAGGCGTCTCTGTCAATCAGCACGTCGTCAGCTCCAATCTGATGCAAACGGTGTCTCAATCCGACTCCTGGATGTCAAGATATGCGCTGGTCTGTGCACAAAGCAATTTCAGTTCAATCCTCAATAAAACAGCAGGCTGTGCGCTCAGCAACTCCCTTAAATAATTCGGTCGGTGTGCAAAGCAGATCCAATTCAATCCTTTTAAACTTCGGTCGGTGCGCACAGCAGCTTCAATTTAATTCCCTGCCACGTCAGCAATTTGGGTGAGCGCACTTTGTTTCTTTTGTTCCGCAGCAATCAATCCTGTCCCTTGATTTATATGTGGAGGACGATCTCAGCCGTTCGCTTGTTAATCCTCAGCTGACGTCAGCACGGAAATAGTACGCCCGCTTCGATTTCTCCTGCGGAGGCTTCATCCACGTCAGCAACAGGCTTCGATCCTCGCCATTGATTTGATTCTGAGGAGCAATCTACGCCGTCCGCTTGATTTCTCGCAAGCAGCAGTGAAGTTCGTTCAGCTGCGGCGGTGAGCTTCGACAATGCAGCGGCGACTTCTTCGATCGTCTTCAGTAGCGACGGTGAGATTCTCAGCGAAGGTGGTGGCGACGACTCTCGTGCAGTGGCGGATCTCGCACATTTGCCGTTCGATCGTTCTCAATGCATGCAGCGGCAGCGGACCTTCGATCAGAGACGACGGCGGCTATGAGTTTCTTCGGAGACGATGTTTTTGACGACGACGGCAGCTCGATTGGTGCGGCGATGAGGGCTCTTAGCGACGGCGATCTCTCTACTGCAGCAGTGACACCAACGAGCGCTCCTCCGACGATGGGTCAGCTTCGACAACGAGCCACGGTGGGCTCTGTTTCGAAACAGGTCACGGCGGTGGCTTCACAGCAAAGATTCGTTGGCGTACGTTACTTCTCCGACTCGAGCAGCAGCTCATGCGATGGCTTCGCAACGACGGAGACGGTCACGACTCCGATGGTAACTCGAGGGCAGCGTTGAGAGCTTTGACAGCGGCGGCAAGACTTCAGATCTCTGGGCGGCAGCACGGGCTCTTCTCCGATCTTCCACGGTGACGAAGATTCGAACGCTTCCTCCTCGATGGCAGGACGATCGTACATCACCCGCTTCTCGACCGTGATCTCTGATCGACGGCTAGCACGTCACGGCGAGGGCTCTCGAGTGCTCCTTCGTCAGTGAGTTCGTCTCCGCTTGATCCGCGACGTGGGTGGCGCTCTTCTCACCGGTGAGGATCTCGTTTCTGGTCAGGGCAGCGACGGAGATCTCCTTGGCTTCGAGTTGGCTTCTCCGGCGACGACTCAGAGGCAGCAACGGGCTTCGGATCTCTTCCAATTGATGGCGGCGACTCGGCGATGATGGGAGTTGAAGCTTGTTGCAAGGGGAAGATGAGCTTGCGGCCTTGGGAAACGTTTGGCTTTGGAGATGTACGAGAAGGCAAAGGACTATTTGCGTGAAGCAAAGCTTTTTGGAGGAAAAAAAAATATAGGCTTGGGGTTTAATTGTTGTTGCCGCAATTTAGCCTCTCTCCTCAATACTTTTGTTGCTCCCTCCTTTATATATATGTGCCCGTGCCCTTTATATTTTTTATAGCCCCCAACACAAATTTTTATTGCTGTCACACCCTTTTTGTTGTCACCCAATAATATATATATATATATATATATATATATGGCAATCTTCCTTTGCGAAAAAATGGTGCGAAAGCCCGTGCGAAAACATTTTTTTTATTTTTTTGAAATTTTTTTTTTCAAAATTTCTTTTTTTGATGTTTAATCCATACAAATATATACCCCAGGGAAAATAATGGGTGAACCCGTTGGGCATTAGAGCACCCATCCACCCGTTACAAATTTAACGGTCTCAAAACGTGCGAATTTGATGAAATGCCTTGATCGAAGGCCAAATGACATTATTTCTCAACCATTATTTTTTGAGGGGGGTATAACAACATATGATGAGGGTGGAAAAAAGAATTTTTGAAAAAAAAATTTCAAAAAAAAGATAAAAACATTTTCGCACCGTGCGAAATGTTCTCATTTGAAAATTTTCCTATATATATATATATATATATATATATATATATATATATATATATATATATATATATATATATATATATATATATATATATATATATATATATATATATATATATGATAGCCTAGGGTTTTGGAGAAACAACCTTAAGAGATAGGAATTTGAAATTGTTTGGAATTGATTAGAAGTTTGTATTTTGCTAGGGATAAGTTTGGCTAGGATGAGGACACTTCCAACTAGGAAAATTGTAATTGGCTAGGGATTGGGTTGAGACAACCAAATTTGGATTTGATGTGTGATTCAAAAGGATTTGAAATAATCCAATCACCAATTTGACCAAGGCAAACTTGCTCTCCATAGACCAAGTCAAACTTCTATTGTGCACACACACTTCCTTTCTCCCAATGTGCTATACGAATAGCAATTCCGCCAAATAGCCTAGATATATTGTTTCACCAAGCCTGAAACACACTAAGCACACACATTAGATATACCGACACGTTTGTCATCATCAAACCAAGATCCTAGATCGTTGCTTCCAACACATCTCTCCCAAGCTGAGAAGAATAGTGCCCTAAGAATGAGAATGTGTGTAAGTAAGGTCTATGTGATCGGGGGGGTGCAAAAGTCATCCAATTAGATATTTCCACCGTCAGGTGATGGTTAGGTGGGTGGGGGGATGGTAGTGATGGATCAGATGGTAGTGTAGCTGTGGCGTCTGCAGGAGGTGCAGATGGAATGGATGGAATTTTGGGAGAAGGTGGGGGTGAATCGTCCGAAGACGATGAAATGACGGTGACATCCTCGGGTGGTGGTGAGATATGGGGGGAGGAGGAGGAGGTGGTGGTGGTGGTGCATCGGTGGGTACTTGTGAAGAAATGGAGGGACTACGGTGGTTGGAGGAGGTGAAGGTGGTGCACCAGATGTGAGAGGTGGTGCCCCAGATTTGGAGGTAGTGAAGAAATGGGTGGAATCACCGTGGCAGGAGGAGGTGAAGGTGATGCACATGGGGATGGTGGTGGTGTAGGAATATGAGGTGGAGTGGTAGAAATGTGACGTGTGGAAGTGTGAGGGTATGCAGACGACGAGGGTTGAAGGGGTGGTAGTATAAGTGTTGTATACAATGTGTAGTTGGATACAACGTGTAGTTAGATACAACGATCAATTACTTCGTGTTTGATGATAACAAACATGTGTGAACATTTTGATGTGTGTGCTAAGTGTTTTCAGAAGTGGCAAGCACGTAAATATTCAATTGGAGACTTAGTCAAAAAGATGTAGATAATGGCTACACATATTCAAAGTGGACTAAGTCAAATGATGGAGGGATAAGGAAGCAATCTATTTGGATTGATTCATATAAATTAGTGCTTAAATAAAATCCCATAAAATACAAATCAAATCTCTTTCAAATCCCAAATTCCTTACAAATTCCTAGATCTATGGGATTCTCTCCTTACCAGCCACAAGCCCTAGCCTTCCCTACTTAAACTCGCATCCAAAGAAGGGAAAGAGGTGTCGGCCAAAAATCAAAAGACCATAGCTTCCCCTCCTTGCCGCAAGCACCATCTCCACCTTCAACAAGCCGCAAGCACAAAGCCAAATAATCACATATCCTTCAACCCACCAAGGTATGTAGATGGATCTTGATGACAACCGCAACAATTGACTTCATTTGTTGTGCTTGCCGCAACTGGATGCTAGCCGCAACAATTGACAATTCACCAGCCGTAAAAATTAACAATTGATTCCCCAAGTTCACCAAGCTTCAAGTTCTAAGGGGAGGTCATCTTCGAATCAGCATCAAGCCGCAATTTTCACAATGTCCAACAAGTTAAAGCCACAAGTTTTGATTCAACAAATTCCATTGTCGCATCAGCATCTCCAAAGCAGCTCTTCAAGTAGCCCGCATGCAACTCCAACATCATATGCTCCTTCAGAGATCTGTCACAAGCCAGCAACGAAACTAAATTTGAACTCAATTTTCCCAGAGGACCAGCTAAGTCTTAGATATTTTAATGCCTACTGTTGTTGAAAGTTAACTTGGTTCAAAAGTTTGATTCTTCACTTTGTTTTGTAGGTACTTGATTAAATGGCTGCTGCCACTTGATTAGGGGAGAGCACCAGAAGGAGGGCCGGGCAAAAATCATATCAGAACCTCTCCAAAAATAAGTTTGCACTATCTACTTCCCATAAATTGCAAAACATTACTAGATCTCCCTAAACATCTTTGTAAGCAAGGACATATCCCACTGGCACAAACCTAGGCGGCTACAACAAAGGAAAAATTGCGGCCAACACAATAGAAAACTCCATTGCCGCAACATTGAGCTAATGATTGAGGGACTTTAAATTGATGACTACATCTTGTCAGATCAGATCTGACCAATCGCTGAACGACAGAGACAATGACATCATCACAAACTAAGCGATTCTAAATTCCTTATTATTTTATATTTGTGAAATTGATGTATTGATCGTTGTAGAACACTTATATTCTTATTTTGGGGACTTGACTAGGTGGGGCTAGTCAAGAGAGAGCTTTTACTAGATTAATAGTGTTTAGCACTTTGGTGAGTTTGGTACAGAACCTGGTGAGCGTAGAGTAGCTGCTCGTAGCTCTTTACGGTTGTACCCTTGTAACATATTAATGCTAGTAATTGCTTTGTGTTGTAATAGGTCGTTGGGACGATCGAATCAGGGTAAATCTCTCGTGCACTCTGTGATTGATTTCATTTACTCTGTGTCTGACTATCTGTGCTAAATAATTCATGTGTTATCTCGAGAATTTTTATTAACCCATTCACCCTCTAGGCTTAGATCCAGATCCAACAATAAGGAGAGTGGGTACAGCAGTGGATAGTGATCCTGAGCATGATGCCATTGGTAGACGGAGTCAAACTGCAACTGGAGAGTCACGACAACAGATGCAAAGCCGTCTACCAAGGTCTTCATCTCAGGAATGGTGTCCCTGAATCCAGTCAGGGAGCTAATAGTGGAGGTTCTAAACTCCCTTAGCTCCTCCTCCACTCGAGTGATACACTCGAGGTGAGAAGGCGGTGGAGGAGCAGTGCTACTAGAGGCTTCACCGTGTCGTCGAGATCTCCAGTGAAACTAAAGTATGGTGGGCTTGACAGGGACTGATGATGTGGAAGCATAAGGGATGAGAGGATCCTGGATATGCTGAGGATGGACCTGAGGTTGTGGCTGTGCAAGGTCAAGCTGAGGCTGAGCAGGTTGTGCCAAGCACCCTGGGCATGATCGAGATCGACAGAAAATATCCACTGCGTGGTAGTCCCGGCACCAAAACGATCGCGATTTGGAAGTCTAGTGTATGGGGTGTGATGGATCCTGTAAAGCATGAAATATCTCCCATCTCAAATAGCTTTGACCTTATGCATGTTGGCGAGGACGGAGAGGTCAAGGAAAGTGGGGCAAGGGACCAGGTACAAGGAATCGGGGATCTTGTATGAGACAAGAGGCTGGCGAGGGTGTGGAGAAATCTCTAGGTCAACCATGACCCGGCATGAAGGAGGTATCGTGGGGTTGTAATGCCATTGTCGAGGACAACACGTGATTGGGTCGCGCACCAAATGAAGAAAATCTTGTCCTGAGAGACCTGGCCAGTCTCATATTTGCAGAAGATAGAATTCGCAATAACACGATGTACAATGTGAATGAAAGGATGGATAATGCTGGAGGCCTTCGCCCGTGTGATGGAGAAATGGGAAAGGTCAGTAATCTGCTTCCAAAAAGTGTTATGTTAATATTCGTCATGATATGGATCGTTGTGCATGTATGCATCAGGATCCATGGTTAAGGGCCATTTGAAAAGGGGGTTCAGTGAGTTTGTGGACATGCCATAGTCCTTGTTCAGTTATCGAAACGAGAACCTAGACTGTGGATTTTAAAAGAGGATAGAAACTCTAAGGTGAGTTTCTTGTATGTTCTGGCCTCGCACTCCATAAATTCATCCCAACCAATGTTGCGGAGGAGTGTGGCGACACAATTACGAGTCCAAGTGACGATAGAGCGGTGACGCTCAGGAATTTAGTGGGGACAATGGCTCGTGGGTAACTGGAGAGATATGTATCGCACTGATGTTCGAAAGTGATCCCTATGGTGTCTACCTGTGGGGCACCAACAGGTGCATCACCCCTAGCGGCTATGGCATGAGCCTCAACGAGAGTAAGGTTTCACTGACGCTTGTCCCTCTCTCGGGGTGTTCTAGTGCGTGTGGGTGCAGTGTGCTTCTTGCGCTCTCTGGGAGGCATGGTGTGTGATGTGTGGGTGTGACGAAGGGTGTGTGAAGTGCAGACCCACGTAAATTTTCGCGAATTTAGTGAGCAATAAAAAATTTAATGAGCTAAGGAAAGAGTTTACCAAACTATAGAAGCTCCTCGCTAAAATTGATACGCACCAAGCTCCAAGAGAAGATCTCGATCTCTTCCCAAATAGCAGCAATCTACCCAAGCTTCAAGGAGCTACCGCGTCGATTAAACTTCACAAAACGCCCCAAACAACAGTGTCTAGGGTTAGGGTTTCGGTTGTTTCGACTATAAATGGAGATGATAAGGGAGATTGATGGTAGAAGAGAGCTTGTAGGATGATTTTGGAGTGAGGATTGGAGGATTGGGAGGGTAGAGCCGTTGGAGGTGGTGAGAATTGAGAGGGGAAGTCGAAGAGTTCGAAAATTTTGATCATGAAGCGACCGTTTGGGGGTTTTGGGGCTTATATAGAACAGCGACACGTTCACATTAAGTGGTCACGTCGTTTTCGAAACGTCCGTGTCATTTGGATGGGCCAAAATCAAAGGTTTAGAGTACGAATTCACAAGTAGCTTAGGTGGTGTTTTTTGGGTGTTTTTTGTGAGAATGGCAACCATGTAAATAAGTGTCTTGGGGTTTTTTAGGAGAGGTTTGTCCCAGTCAGCTTGTGACTGGAACAAACCTGCCAACTGGGACAATCCCAATAGGACAGACCTTGTTTGTATAATAGAAGAAAGAAGTGCTTGAGAAAGTAGATTTTGGACCCACATCATCTATTTTTGCCCGAATCCCCTAGAAGTTAAGAGATCCAATTGGAAATCCAAAATCACAGAAGCAAAAGCCTGGTCAAATTCAAGCTTTAAAAAGAGAGTACTATGATTATTCGATTAAGCAACAATGAGAATTTCACTAGCGCAAGCGATACTATCAAGATTATAATAGTTCTTTGTTAATGACGATTAAATTTGATCCACAAGTGGATGAATCCTGTGCAAGAACATTAGATATGATATTAACAACATCATTAAGTAGGCTTATAGGACAAAAAAACATTGATCGAATCCCTCCCTCTTCTCTTTGGTATAAGGGCAATCAATTGACTCCCTCTTCCATCATGATGTTTACGTGACACAAGTGCAGCAGCAACCAAGGCAAATATAATTTTTGAAGCAAGGCATATCAGTAAGAGGACTTCAAAGGGCAGTGAGATTACTGATCTTGAAGATGACTGAACTATTAACCTTGCTTAAATCCAAGGTTTGCCTCCCACAAATCCTTAAAGCCAGAGCTCGATTTAATTTTTTGTCCTCAATACTTAAAAAGGTAGTTTAAAAAGGAAAACATGATCAATAGTCACAAATACAATACTAATAGTAGATATCCATTAGACCATAAACACAACAGGAGTTATTACACAGGCAAGAGAGGAACCCACCGGGTGGCTTCCTCGCAGCCTCACACCAGCAGAAAGCACACCATCACAGACAGACACAAACACTACTCAGGATAACTGACAAACTTGATCCAAGATTGCCTCCTTTTTTTTCATCATCTTTATTTATGTCTATAGGGTTAACACTTCATGATTAAGTCTTTCATTTGCCGCAGCCGCAGTCAACGCAGGTGCATGTGGTGCCGCACTTGCATTTGCCGTCATTCTCGCCATATGCTGCGACCTCAACGACCTCCTCAAAGATGCTGCAAAATAATACAACAAACACGTAGCGGAAGATTAGTATCCCCCGGCGCTGTGTGAAGTCCTTGGTTCAAGTCTATGCTATGGCCTTGGTTGGGAAAAAGAAAAATGTCACGTGTGGTTGAAAACATACAATTTGCCTCGAATTCTATGCGTGATTTTTGGAAAATGATGGGTGGGAGATCAAAAGAAAGACATGATAATTTTTCTGTAGTTCGTGAAAATTACCAGTAATTTTCCATAGGATCAAGTACTTAAAAAGGTAACTTAGAAAAAAAACACTCATGAACTATTATGGATCCTAAAACTTTCACACATTAACAATCATTTTCAACAAATATCCCTTGAAAAGGGGATGTCATCATTTTTTTCTGCTAAATCAGCCCCATGTGACCAAACGTGCTTTTTATTACAATTAATCTCTTTTCATGGGTTGTTAACTCTAATTAGAACCTAATAATTCACCAACACCTCCTCCTCATCCTTGCTCCTCATATTCATCACCCCATCTTCCTCCACCTAATGAGGTTTTTAACTCTAATAAAATTCTAATTCTTTTCCATTTTTCCTCTCTTTCATGTGTTCAACTAATAAAATTCGAGAAAAAGTTTCAAACACCTCCTAAATCATTTACCCCATCCATCCTTTGACCACCGCCACTCCCTCGGTCTCATCCTCATCTGAATAATTGCACTCCACCTCCTCATCTTCCTCCTCATTTGAATTACCTCTAACTTTAAGTATAACGCTAATTGTAACCCTTAACCCTAATTTGAAATTTTAGGAATATTTTATAGCTATAACTAATCAAAATAAATTTAATTAAGATTTAATTAAGCTGTTAAGTAGAGATGGGATCCATTTTGATAGAAAAATTAATTCCGAAAGTTTTCAGGAGGCTAAATCTTAAAAAAAAGTTTGAGTTTAAAGTTTGTGAGCCCTGATGATTTAGGGGTGTTTTGTCTAATTAAATATGATCAGTAACTTATATGTTTATTTATCCAAGAAGTCATGCAACACACAATATCTGGATGGTTATTTCAAGCATGGTTTTGATGCACATATGTTATTGGTTCGATGCTTCTAATATGTTGAACATGCAGATGTTAAGGTGGAAACATTGAAGATGCAGGTGTGACATCATTACCGCTTCTCAGTCTCAACGATCACAACGCCGTAGTTGTTTCCCTTCTTTCTGCAATCACAAATAAAGATTCTTTAGCTAACCGGGGGGAAATAAGCTACTTTATAACATACTCTTGATCTGGTGAAATTTTTTAAGCAAATTAATATATAAATTTCAGAGCCTGATCAATTTCTTTCATGGTTTTTAGAGTAATTTCGTTGCTTAAAATCCAATTAATCAGCTAAAAGAGATGGAAGAGGGAAGAAAAGATAAATGTGTAATTAAAACTATGGTAAGTTCTCATGAACTTTATGTCCATCACTTTACATTAATAATTCATATTCATGAACATCAAATACAAGAAACTGCATAGACGAAAACATTCAAGCAGAAAGGAGTAGGTAAAGAAGGAAGCTACTTACACGCACTGGCTCTTGTCAGCACAGTCGCAGTTTCCGCAGGACGACATGATGATAGCTGAGGAGCTTGAGTTACTTGAAAAGAATGGAAAGAAGCTTGGAGATGTTTGCTCTGTGATGGCCTAATGGTTGAGTTTGGCCAGGTATTTATATGCATCAATCATGCATGCATTGATTCGTCCATCGAGGTCCAAACTTCAAAGTGCACGGCTCTTGCACGCCACCACTTTATTCTGTGGTGTGCTGGGCACACGCATCTAAGTTGAGGACCACCCCAAAGGAATCTAAAGAAAATGGTATGGGATTTCTCAGTGGATTGATATGCAGCTCTCATGCCCATTTTCATTCAAAGAAATTTTGCAACTATCATGAAGTATACTATGACATTTTTAAGACGAGAGATTTTCCATACATATGATCAAAGACTAATTAAACTCGAGCATTTAAATGATGTAGCTAAATATATGATAGAATTTGCTAGGAATTTGGGAAAGAAATTTAGGGGTTTTATTGATTGAATGTGGAATACAAGATAATTGGCCTCTACTCGAGAGAAAAGGCCAACTCTCCAACTAAATTAGGGTTCTAATTTATTCTCTACTAATTCTCTCTCAAATTCAGCATAAACCCTAATTACCCCAGTCCCTTCTTTATAAAAAATTCTGATTTTTCATAAATTACAGATTTGCACCCTGACGCCTAGAATTACCACTTTGCCACTAGTTCAGCCCTCCTTACTTTTGCCGCTCATTTGCGGTGATGCCCTAGCCTTTTGCCGCAGCCTAGCCTTTTGCCGCCCCCTTCTACTACGAGCATATCAATATAACATAAATAAAGGCTGGATAAGACAATAAATTCTGAAAATACTAACTGATTCAAATCAATACGTTAGGGAAGTAAAAGAAGTGTTCCTGTAAATGAAATAAATACAATAAAATTCTGTGATTGATTCACTTAAACAACAACATTTTAGACATTATTTCACTTAGTAAGGTGTTTCTTTTAAATTTAACTTGCCAATTATTAATAGAGAACCATTAACAGAAGTCATTTTATTTCTGTAAAGCATTGATAGAAGTCTCAGTTGCTAATATTGAGCAAACCATTTACTAGGAACATTTGGACTTCAGATGTTACCTGGCCAATCTTTTTCTGCTCACACCACGCATCATAAATCAATGTGATGAAAGTTAACCCACATAATAGCAATAATTTCATCTGTCAATGTGCATTGTGTGCAAATGACAACGGTGTAAGACTGATGATACTCAATAACAGTGGTCTACGGTGCACTGTCAATTTGTGCTGTCTAATTATGGCTTAACAGAGTGCCCATAGGGATATGACAACTTTATTCGTTGTATATTCCTTTTTACCAATCAGAGAGCATCGGTCTGCATAGCATTGGTCTAATGACACGGTTTATGACACGATGAAGGGAAGAAATATTCTCTCCATGGTTATCAATTGCTTGCAGCAGCTGCTCATCTATATATCCTTCTTAACAGAACCTCTACCATGTGTCTGGCCTCTTTCTTTTTATCCACATCCTTTTACGATGGGCCTCCACCACCTTTGATTGTTTCCGGCGACTTCTAACATTGGAATCACGGCTTGTGTGGTGATTCTAGCATGAAAAGGAAATGCCCTGATTGATGAGCCAAGAATATCAATCTCCGTGGTTCGCAGGCCAAAGAAAAATGCATCCTAAACTGTCTTCCTCAAACTTTCTTTCACTATAAAGGGCATGATTAGCAGTTTCAAAATGTTCCATTTATGAAGGAATAAAATTCAGACAAGTTAGCATGGAATCCAGCACCATTTCTTCAAAAATTTCAATATTCAGATTATTGCACACAATCTATTACTTCATTTACGACATGTAATGTGTAAATAAAGATGGAATTGTTTTTTTTTTTTTTTGAAATAAAGATGGAATAAATATAACAATGCTCAGGAAAAAATAAAAATTAAAAAATATTCCCTTGTAGCCTTCAGTATTTATCATATTTTGCAGCTTGTGGTGGAAGCCAGCACTGCACTGTCACCTCAAAGCTTAAAAGCTGCAGTTACCTAAGCACCTTGTCTAACTATATCATCTTTAATCTAATTGGTTACTTTTGGATTCAATCCAACATCTAAACTGCGGTCCAAGACAACAAAACACAATCACCTGAAGTTTATGCTTCGTAAATTGATCAGGTTAAATGTTGAGGTTTGCCTTGAATTCGACTCCTTTCTGCTTAGCTAATTCCAGACTAATGCCATCCGCCATTCGTTGACGTGGAATGGCCAAATGGCCGTTCGGCCCCCAGGGGTTCGTGAGCTGAACATCATACCCAAATTTTATGGGAGCTATATGATAGGAACCAACAGGAAAATCTGATTTTTATTAATATAAAATTGAAAAAAAGATACATTGATCACAATTATCGGGGTGATCACCCTCCCAAGACACCAATTAAAGAGGACGTCCGCACTCTCCCGGAGGACGAGTAATAATCTCACCTCTACAATCAATTCTTTCAAAAATTGCCTCCTGTATAAGCACCTCTCTCCTCCTCAAAGTCTCCATAGCCTCTCCAATCTTCTCCAGGATATCCATCATAGGCCGAGAGTGGATGTCGCCACCTGTCCGCATCATATCTGGGGTCTGGGGGCCATCGAAACCTCCCTCCATCATCGCCGTACTCCAGAAACTCCCCGGCATAGAACTCCTCATCATGTGCACGCGCCGAGAAATCCCAAGCTGGCTAATACATGCCGTCGGGGCCGTAGTGTCCCTGTCGTGGGCCGACAGGGCCATATCGGCCCTGTGTGGGCACGACAGGGCCCTGGCAGCACTGAGAAAGGGTCACAGGGCCTTGTCGGGCCTTGTCTGACCCCGCGCGACCCTGCCAGGGATCGGTAAGGGCCGTTGGGGGCAGACAATAATCGGCGGGGCCTTGGCTGCCCTGGGACAGGGGCGCAGGGCCCTATTGATGATCTCCATGGCCCGCGCGTCACTAGGGAGGAGCCCCGGGGCCCGCGTGGGGCTGTTGCTACCAGCGAGTGGCCGGCTAGGGCCGTCGGCCCCCTAAAACCCCTCATCTGCTTCCGGATCGCTCTCGTCGATGTCCGTGAGTCGTCCATCTTCGTCGTCCATCTCCACACTCTTGCCATTGTCCAAAGTCGTCGCTTTTTTCGCTGTTTTAAGGTTTGCACTGTCGTCTCCTCCTTTCGCCGCGAGAGAGGCGAGTTGTTGCATGATCTGCAAAAGGGTTTCGTTTTGCTTCCCGCTAGCCTCCGTCATCTTCGTTAGGGTTTGCTTGATGCCCTCAATTTTTCCATTGAATTTCTCCTCCTTCGTGTCGATTCGATCTTTGGATCGCGTCGTCGTCGCCATGGATCGTAAAGGCTCTGATATCGAATTGATAGGAGCCAGGATGAAAATCTGATTTTTATTAATATAAAATTGAAAAAGATACATTGATCACAATTATAGGGGCAAACACGCTCCGAAGACACCAATTAAAGAGAACGTCCGCACTCTCCCGAAGAATGAGAGATAATCTCACCTCTACAATCAATTTTCTCTCAAAAATCACCTCTCCACACGAACCATTTTCCCTCCTATTTATAGGATTGGATTGACCATATTTACAAAATTTCCCTCGGTCACCAAATTACAAAATTGCCACTTAGGCACCAAACTACCAAATTTCCACCCTTATGGCTACAATCCACATTCCCAACACTACTCCACCCCCGAAAACCATCTTTTTCTCAAGGTGGTGCATGAAGTCTACGAGTGCGCTTTTCCGAGTGTTGGAGCATGTCTCCTCGCCTCCTCCCGGATCAAAAGGCCACCCACAAGCTTCGTCCTCCTTGAAATGTTACTGCATGGGTGGGAGAGTGTCCACGTCTGAGTCTTTTATGCCTGGGCTCTTTTCGTTCTGAATTTGGACTCCAAATTGGCCCGAAATCGTCAAAATACGGAAGTCATGCCAAAAATTCATCAAAAATAGCCTTAAAATTCAAAAAAATCCCGAGGCGCATTGTTCATTGGCTGAGCCGGCTCAGGCCGGTAGCTCAGCTAAGCCGGCTCGGCTGCGGAGGTGACTGGATTGAGCCGCCACTGCTAGCCGCCACTGTAGCAGTGGCGGCTCTCCGGCGCCGATTGCCTTTTCTTGCTATTCCGACAGCCGTGGCCGGTTTTCTTTGGTCCACTGTGTTCGTCTCGACCAGGCACATCCAGTGGTGGTCGTGTCGGTCCAAAACTTTGCTGGCGGTGCCGTCGGCGACGCTGGAAAAAACTCGAGGTATCCCCCTAATGGGTCAATCGTGTCGCAGATGCACCCAGGAGGATCGTCGGAGCTGTGGTGGTCCTCTGGGGGCTCGTCGGGGCCGGCGATGCCCTCTGGCAGTTCATCGGGGCCGGCGATGCCCTCTAGGTGCTCGACCCGCTCTGGGTGCCTTGACGGGGGTCGACGTGGTCGTTGCACCCCCTAAGGGCTCGCTAAAGCTGCTGCGCTCCCCTGGGGGCTCGCTTGACTCGTGGCGGTCCCCCTGGATGTCTCCGGGCCTCCGACGGCCAATGAGTAGGATGTCATGGGTTCGTCGTTTCTGTCGTCATCAGGATCTGAGTAGCCGACGGCCGTATGCTTCAGATCTGCACTGTTCTTCTCATTCTCCTTCAAATTTGGCAGATATAGACTCGTGCTCTTCAGATCTGTCTCCGATCATCTGGAAGATGGATCCCATTGATCTCCAAAAACTATTTCAACATGGACCGAAGAGAGTCCAACAATCTATTGGTGTTTGCCACCACTGCCAAGGCCGCTTCCATGGATCTTGGATGCTCTGATACCAAATTGATAGGAACCAAAAGGAAAATCTGATTTTTTATCAATATAAACTGAAAATAAAAGATACTGTTGATTACAATTGTAGAGGTAATTGCTCTCCCAAGACGCCAATTAAAGAAGCCGTCCGCACTCTCCTAAGGGATAATCTCACCTCTATAATCAATTCTCTCAAAAGCACCTCCCTACACTAACCCTTTTCCCTCTTATTTATAGGGTTAGATTGATCATATTACAAAATTGCCCCCGTGCACCAAATTACAAAATTGCCCTTCGGACCACATAACTACCAAATTGCCACCCTTGTGGCTATAATCCCCATTTCCAACACTATACTTGACTAATTAGTACCTGTACAAGTTGGGGGTATTTTGGATATTCGGCATTGGAAAATAACAATATATATATATATATATATATATATATATATATATATATTCTAGGTTTTTTTGGGAAAGTGAGTTATTGCTTTTGTTTTGAGGGTTCCACGGCTGTGAGTTCTACCTTCTATAGAGAGAGTTTGCAAGATCTACGGATATTTTCTATCATATATCTCATATCCAATATTTTCGTTATCTGCTACCATCTTTGAACGTAGAACTTGCTCTGAACTACATAAATCTATATACTTGCGGTTTTATGATTATTATATTCTTTTATCTCGATCATTATTTTCTGATGTGCCCTTGACAAATTAGAAATAAAGCTAAGGGTTTTTAATTGAAAGAAATTAAAGATGACCTCGCACAACATTAAGATCAAGAAATTATTAACAAGAACTTCAATCTCTGGCAAATGAAGATGATGTGTTTTGCATTTAGGCCCAGCAGGGGCATTTTGGAATTTTTAGATCTTATTGCGTCTTTTTGTAATTTTTGGTATTATGGGCTTTTTCGTAAATCTGTAATTTTTTGTGATTTTTCTTCTTTATTAGTCTAGGGCTGGCAGTGGGGTCATCATACTTGATTATTGAGAAGATTATTATTCTAGGTGTCCATGAACCCTAGCTAGGAGATTTAGGTTTTCATCTTGAAGGAAAAGCTAGGAGAGAGGCCTCTTCTCCTAAAGAGGCCATTTATCTTGTTAATTTCATATTCTTCTCTATAAAAATTCCACTTTTTCCCTTTTTCACTTTATAAAAATTCCATTTTTATTTCCACCAACCCCTAGTTCGCATCAAATTGGTATTAGAGCGATAGATCCACATGGTGACTACAAGATCCAAGTACAAGATTGACGTGTTGGAAGAGAAGTTTCACAGCAAAATTAAGGAGATCAAGAAAAGTATATTAGATCAAGGGACCGAGATGAATCAGAAGTTCCAACAAGTTCTTGAAGCCATGAATCAAATAAACCAACAAGTCACGGCGTTGACAAAGATGATCAGATCAGATCAGATCAGATCAGGCCGAAACTCCAGATCCCGGACAAAAGGCGAAGACTTTAGCAAATGGAAGAAAAAAGTCGAGTCTTTTCGTGAGGGACTCCTTTCAAATGCAGATCTAGTGTCAGAAAAGGAGGATCACATCTTCCAAGGAGGCGAGGAGGCGCGACAACATGGAACAAGACCCCACGAGCGACGGGGAGAGGCACCGGAGGTCGACAGCCAGGATCCTCGCGGCTCCCTGGCGGTCTGCCAAGGGATCGTCGCCCCTGGCAATGGGCCGCCAGGGCTTCACCGAGCCCGGGAGACCTTGCCAGAGCCCTCGTGGGCCCTTGGCGGCCCGCCAGTGTCACGAATGACACGTCATCGCCGATTGGTGCATGTGTTGGTATTCTTTATAGTATTCCAAGGGTATTCCTGTAAATAAGTGTATCTAAAATATTCTTGGATATTCATTTGTATTCTTTAAGAAGGTGAATAATGGAGAAGGATCTAGAGGCTCATCTTAGACCATTGGATCAAGGAAGACTCTAGAAGCCTAATCTCCACCATTGATTGTAGGGTGGCATCACCTATAAATAGAGGCAAGGGGAGATCATTTGTATCCATCCAAGAGTTGCAAACAATATAAAGGCATTCTCCAAGTTCTATTGTGTTCTCTTGAGTTCTTTGTGAGTTTCAGAGTTTGAGTTAGGCCGACTTATCCATTTTACGAGGGTGAGTGAGCTAAATGCTGCCAGGTATTGGTAGTGTCAAATAGCTAAACAATCCGCCCGTGACAGTTGGTATCAGAGCTTGCGGTTCAGGGAAGAGGATGTCGACTAGCGAGATTACCATTGCTGGTGATGCCAAGATGGCAAAGGGCACCACTAGGTCGACTCACAAGGAGAAGTACATGGACTTCATGTCAGCATTCGAGGCACGGCTGGGGAAGGCAAAGCTCACTGTGGTTGAGGCAAATGATCAGTTCATGGCCATAGAGGAAAGTATCGAGGAGCTAAGGTCCGGAAGGGATGGGCCTTGGGAGGAGTTGCTAACGGTCTTGAACTCAACTGTCGACATGCTCATGCTCTAGAAGAGGGTCGATCTCTTGAAGCAAAGGAATCTTTTTTAAAGGCTCAAGTGGAGGCTCTCATGAAAGAGTTGGACGAGCTCATAGGCGAGTTCAACCAACAGAAGATGGCATGTGCGAGTAGAGCGATCTTCAGCCATCCCTTCTTGCCAAAGGTAGACATTCTGAAGCCTAAACCGTACGTATGTACGGGGAATGCTCGTAAACTCGACAACTTTCTATGGAATATGGAGAAATACTTTGATGCCATAACGATCAATGACGATAAATCCAAGCTCCTCACGGCACATCTCTACTTCCAAGATGTTGTTACGTTGTGGTGTCATAGACAGAGCAAAGATATAAAAAACGTGCACCATCAACACTTGGGAGGAGTTCAAGGCGGAACCCAACAAGCAATTCTATCCCGAGAATGCAGAGAATGAAGCACGAGGTAAGCTTCGCCGCCTTACTCAGAAAGGCTTTATTAATGACTATGTGAAGGAATTTTCAGAGGTGCTTCTTAATATTCCTGACATGAGCGAGAAGGATTCGCTCTTCGCTTTCATGGATGGCCTCGCAGGGTGAGCCAAGATGAAGCTTCAGAGGTGGGGAGTCCAGACCCTCGCCCAGAATATGGCAACTGCGGAGAGCCTTCAGGAAGATGGATTCCGTCAAATCTAAAGGAGAAGAAGCTTCAAAGGTGGGGGCGAAAGAGAAACAGTCCAGAGACTCCCAACCTAAGCCAAGCCAATTGAAGGGCAACTCCATTGAAGGAACCAAAGAGGATCGTCGGAAGAAACTCACGTGCCAACAGTCCAGAGACTCCCAACCTAAGCCAAGCCAATTGAAGGGCAACTCCATTGAAGGAACCAAAGAGGGTCGTCGGAAGAAACTCACGTGCCACTTTTGCGAAGATCCACACAAAGCCAACCATGCAGCCCTGATCCAGAAGGAAGAAGAGAAGCAACAAGAAGATATGCGGGTGAACTCTCTACGACTAATCAACGGTATTCATGCCAAGGTGAATGAAGGGCCACGGGGGGCCAATGTTCGTAGAGACAGAGATTTGCATGTAAGACCTTCAAAGCCCTTCTTTATAACCAGGGCTTCCCACTTCTTGATTTCTGGTAGGATGGCTGGAGATTTGGGTCTTGCGGTAACCAAGAAGAAAGGGACCATCAAGGTCGTCAACTCGAAACCCACTCCTATCGTTGGCATGACACATCCAATTCAAGTGAAGATGGGAGAATGGACGGGTCCAGTGGACATGGTAATCGGGATGGACGACTTTGATGCAGTCCGCGGCTTGGAGTTCTTGGACTAGAAGAAGACCGTGTTGGTTCCGTAACCAACACGATGTGCTTCCTCGAGGGCAAGACTTGTACAATCCCACTACAAAGAGAGAGAGAGAGAGCCTTGTCAAGCAAGATCCTCTCGGCTATCCAACTATCCAAAGGGGTTCAAAGGAATTAGCCGACCTTCGTCGTTGCGGTGAAGATAGAGGAAGACCCAACAAAGGATGAAGAGGTCCCCAAGGAGATCCAATCGGTCTTGGAAGAGTACCAAGATATTATGCCTGAGAAGCTTCCTAGCAAACTACCACATAAAAGGGAGGTGGATCAGAAGATCGAGTTGATGCCGAGTGCGCAGTCACCAGCGATGGAACATTATCGGATGGCTCCACCAGAGTTGGAGGAACTTCAGAAGCAACTGAAGGATTTGTTGGATGCGGGGTATATCCGACCGTCGAAAGCTCCATATGGTGCACACATACGTTTCCAGAAGAAGCACGATGGGTCTCTTCGATTATGCATCAACTATCGGGCGCTGAACAAAGTCACGGTGATCAACAAGTATCACATATCTTTGGTGGCGGACTTGTTCGATCGGCTGGGACAGGCGAGGTACTTCACCAAATTGGACCTCATGTTGGGATACTACCAAGTGTGGATTGTCGTAGGAGACGAGCCCAAGACGGCATGCGTGACGAGGTACAAATCATACGAATTCTTAGTCATGCCTTTTGTACTTACAAATCATCCTACTACTTTTTGCACATTAATGAACAAAGTATTGGAGCCCTTCCTGGATTGCTTTATCGTGGTTTATCTCAACGACATAGTGATCTATAGCAGAGACATCTCTGAGCATCAAAAGCACTTACGACAAGTGTTCAAGGCCATTCGTCAGAACGAGCTCTATGTGGAGAGGGAGAAGTGCTCATTTGCATAGCAGGAAGCCGTGTTCTTGGGACACGTCATTGGCAGGGACCAGATCCGGATGGACCAAGGTAAGATATTGGCCATCCAAGAGTGAGAACCTTCCACCAAGGTGAGCAGCGGTCGTTCCTCGGATTGACAAACTACTATTGAATATTCATCCAAGGCTATTCAATTATCGTGTCTCCACTGATGGACTTCCTGAAGAAGAACCGGGCTTGAAGTTAGAGTGAAGTGCCAAGAAGCATTCGAGGAACTGAGGATGGCGATGACTGAAGAGCTGGTGCTCTCCCTTCGAGACTTCAGCAAACCATACGATGTCCACACCGATGCGAGTGACTTCGCCATCGGAGGGGTGTTGATGCAAGATGAACACCCCATCGCCTATGCAGGCACTACTTGGTTCCAGGTTCGTGGTGAAGATGGTTAATGTAGCCCGTATCTATTTCCAAACGTAGAAGAAGCTGTTCCCCAAGGAAGCAAGATGGCAAGACTTCTTGACGGAATTCAACTATGCTTTAGAGTACAATCCGGGTCGATCAAACTTGGTGGCAGATGCGCTAAGTCGGAAGGCGGAACTAGCAGCTATGGTGAGCCGTCCCCAAAGTTCTTTGCTCGACCACATAAGAGAAGGTATACCACAAGATCCAACGGTAAAATCCTTAGTTGAGTACGCCAAGAAAGAAAAGACTCGAAGGTGTTGCCTTAAGGACGGCTTGCTTTACACCAAAGGCGAGTGTACGTGACATCGTTCGAGAAAATACGACATGAAGTCTTAAAAGAATGACACGATTCTCCATAGACAGGGCATCCGGGAGTGCATCGGACATATTTGGCACTACTCGAGAATGCTTACTATTGGCCTCGTATGCAGCATGATATTGAGGCCTACATGAAGACTTGTTATGTGTACCAATAAGACAGGGGGAGCAAAGAGCACCGGCGGGACTTCCGACCCTTTGCAGATTTCGAAGAAATTGTGGAAGAGCATTTCCATGGACTTTATAATGGGATTGCCTAAGTTCGAAGGGTGCAACATTATCATGGTAGTGGTCGACAAATTATCTAAGTACGGGATCTTCATTCCAGCACCAACAAAGTGTCCGACAGAAGTAGCAACTCGACTTTCCTAAAGCACATGGTGAAGTATTAGGGGCTACTAAAGACAATTGTGAGCGATAAGGATGCTCGCTTCAACAGGAGATTTTGGTCTGAGCTCTTCAGACTTCTGGGGTCTGACTTGAGCTTCTCCACCAGTTTCCACCCTCCGACAGATGGCCAGACAGATAGGGTGAACGGGCTACTGGAGGTGTGCCTGAGACAATATATGAGTGCCAACCAGCAAGATTAGGCGAAACTGCTAGACTTGGCGCAATTTTCATACAACATTCAGAGGAGTGAGTCGACCGGGAAGAATATGTTCGAGGTTATGATGTGACAACAGCCACACTCCGAACACCATTGCTAAGGACTACAAGGGGAGTAGTCCGGTGGCCTCCAAATTTGCCAAGGGATTGAAAGAGCAGAACGAGATGGCAAAATCATGCCTTAGCAAGGCCACAAAGAGGACGAAGAAATGGGCAGAGAAGAAGATGATACATGCAAAATACCAAGCGGGTGACTTGATACTTGTCAGGCTACTACACTAGATTGGCACAAAGGACTACATAAGAGCCTGATAACGAAGTCTGAAGGCCCATTTCTGTTCATCAAGAGAGTCATGTCACCTACAAGGTGGAACTTCTCCCAACCATCAAATACTATCCGGTCTTCCATACGAGTATTTGAAGTCATACTATGGAGACCCAGCTGACTTGAGCTGATGGAAGTTTTCTCGTGCGTCTGCAGGAGTGCGGACGGAATTCAGTAAGGAGGCTGAGGAGATCATCATGGACATGGTGGTTCAAGAGGCTAACAACCATCCACGGCTAGAGTACTTCGTCAAGTGGAAAGGATTGCCAGAGGGCGACAGTAGCTGAAAACTTACAAAAGCGCTGTGACAGATCGAGGACTTGATAGAGGAATTCCGCAAGGAGAAGGCCAAGCGATGAAGGCATCACCGAGATATGTGGGTGAGAATGTCACGGATGACACGTCTTCGCTAAGTTGGCACGTACTTGGCGCATGTGTTGGCATTCTCTAGAGTATTCCAAGAGTATTCATGTAGATAAGTGTATCTAGAATGTTATTGGAAAATTATTTATATTCTTTAAGAAGGTGAATAATGGAGAAAGATCTAAAGACTCATCCTAGACCATTGGATCAAGGAAGACTCTAAAAGCCTAATCTCCACTGATTGTAGGATGGCCTCACCTACAAATAGAGGCAAGGAGAGGTCATTTGTATCCATCCAAGAGTTGCAATCAATACAAAGGCATTCTCCAAGTTCTCTTGTGTTCTCTTAAGTTTTTTGTGAGTGTGAGAGTTTGAGTTAGGCTGACTTAGCTCTTCTAAGAGGGTGAGTGAGCTAAGTACCGCAAGGGATTGAGAGTCAAATAGCTAAACAATCTGCCCGAAACACCAAGGCCCAGCTGAGCTCCGGTTGGGCCGCCAGTGCCACCGCGGCCCCCTAGCGACTCGCCAGGCCCTTGGTCAGCCGCAAGCAAGCTCCTAGGGCCTATCTGATGTGGCGACGGGCTCACAATGAGTACTGGAGTATTTGCGGCCTCGTCGAGGATCCGGTGAGGGTCTAAAGGAGACCCGGGAGGATTTTGGAGTTGATTTTTCAGAGGACGACCTAAGAGACTCGATCCGGTGTACGAAGACTATGACAGGTATCATGAGGCTGATCGCGAGGACTTCAGGGATGGAGGAGGATCTGACTGGGGAGAAGCCGATAAGGGGGATGACAAGGTTAGAGCTAGCTGGAGATTATTATACCCCATAAGAACCAACCCAGCCACGGCATCACGATCATTATCGGGGACGAGGAGCATAGGGGGATTTTACTTCTCAGAGCAGTGTCAGGAAATTGAAGATGTCATTCTTTGAGGGATAGGACCCGGACGGATGGATATATAGAGCAGAGAGGTATTTTGAGGTGCTGCGTACCACTTATTTAGAGAGGTTAAAGGCGGTGGGAGTATGCTTAGAGGGAGAAGCTTTATCTTGGTACTGATTGTGACATCAACAGCGTCATCTTTGCTGGTGAGAGGAATTCAAAGAATGCCTATTGGACCGCTTCTGTGAGACGCAGGAGACCTATATGAGCAGCTCTACGCTCTGAGTCAGAAGGAAACGGTCAGAGAGTATATCAGGAAGTTCGAAATGTTGGCGGGACATGATCAAAAGAGTCTTTTGAGGGATGTTTCATGAAGGGACTCAAACCCAGCATACGAGCAGAGTTATGCATACAGAGGTCCAGGGGCTACTAGACAAGATGCGACTGGCCAGGATGGTGGAGAACATGCTGGTAGAGGAGCAGCGGGCCAGGGGAACATGGAGCAGATCCACTTCTCGCGGCCAAGTAGTGACAAAGGAGGAGAAGGCGTCATCAAAAGGTCTCCGGTCCAGCCACGGGAAGAACATCGAGCTTCAATCAGACAATAGGCGTTAGCGGCTCATAAAGGCGGAAATCCAGGAAAGGCGCACCAATGGACTATGTTTCCGATGCGGCGAGATGTGCGGACCAGGACATCGTTGCAAGATTCATGCTCTCTAGATGCTGATCATTGAAGACGAAGAAGGCCAGATAGTGGATCACAAAGAGCCGGGAGGGGACGAGAACCTCCATCTGGATTAATGAGCGCGTGGTTTTCACGACACCACCTTGAGGACAAGATAGTTCTTCGGGGTGGAGTAATGATACGTTTTGCATTTAAGCCCAGCAGTGACATTTTCGGACTTTTCAGATCTTATGGGTCTATTTGTAATTTTCGGTATTAGGGGCTATTTCGTAAATCTGTAATTTTTCGTAATTTTTTCTCTTTATTAGTCTAGGACTGGCTAGGGGGTCATCATGCTTGATTATTGAGAAGATTAATATTCTATGTGTTCACGAACACTGGCCGGGAAATTTAGGCTTTCATCTCGAAGGAAAAGCTAGGAAAGTGGCATCCTCTCCTAAAGAGGCCATTTATCTTGTTAATTTCAGATTCGTCCCTATAAAAATTCCACTTTTTCCCTTTTACACTTTATAAAAATCCCATTTTTATTTCCACCAAACCTAGATCGCATCAGAAGCCATGTGTGGATGTGCCTTGTTGAAACAGCAAAGCCTACAGATGCCGCTAACTAGGAAATGATCATTGGTCGTGACTAAATCGGACTTCGCAGAGAAGGCACGAGTAATTATCCAATTATGACTTTTCGATGAGATTTTGTGTGCAATGATAGTTGTAGGTCTATGATTGAAGTTAGAGAAGTTGTATATGATGAAGTCTCTAATAAACAAAATGTATCTAAAATAATGTGTATTTTCTCTTCTTATGTAGCTAGATACATATCATAAAATCATCTTGATGAATTAAATGCAATTCCGATGGATCTACAAATGTTGATGTAAAATTTTGAAGATAAAGACGCTACCCTCATTCTTTTGTGTTCTTTACCATCATGCTATGAAAATTTCATTACCTCTTTCATTGTTGACAACAGAAATGTATTCTTAGAAGATGGTAGGGTTGCTCTGCATACTTGAGAGCTTCAACCAAAGGTGTCACATAATACTATACAAGCGTTGGCCAATGTACTGTTAGTAACAACTTTCGATAAAAATCGTAAATGCTCTGTAAAGAGGAAGGGTATGCCAAAGTAGAATGACAGGACTAGATCTAAATCAAGAACTAAAAAGGATGAAATTGTGTGCCATTACTGTAGGGAAGCATGGTATACAGAGTTTACTTGTATGAAGAAGGATAAGCAATCTTAGACGCTGAAGAATCCTAGAATTCATCAGTTGATGGAGTAGCAAAAGCGAAATCGAACTATGATCATGATACCGTCCTCTTCGTCGTTGACCATTCGCATGCCATTGATATTTGGATTTCTGGACTCTGGCTATTCCTATCATATGTGACCGAACAAGGACTATTTCATAACATATCAGAATTGTAATAGAGGAAACGTTTTGATGAAAAATGATATGTCCATAAGGGCTCAATATAAATCAAAACGCATAATAGTGTTGTGAAACAGATGAACAGAGTATTGTCCGAGAAAGCACAATGCATGCTTCCCAATGAGAAACATAAGAACAGTTTTTGGGTCCAATTAATACTGTGGCATATTCTTGTATCAAACGCCACTTCAGCTTTCACTATCTTATTAAGCTCATATATCATCATTGATGTGGTGTCAAAACATTTCTTGTAGAGCTATACACTAAGGGTTTGCTTCGCACAACATAAAATATCACTGCCTGTATGAGACTGCCAGGGACATCATTTGCTGCTAGCCTTTCCTTCTTAAATGTATTAAGAAATTACCAGATTATTATTAGGTAGGCTGGATTCTTCAATATTGTATTATTAGGAAGGTTTTAAAAAAAGTTTATCATGAGCTATACAAAGCTTTAGATTGATCTTGATATGAAATGATTGTATAAGTCTCTCATGGTCTCTTAAGCATAGCCTAAATATATCTGTAAAGGAGATTATCAGACAGATAGGCTCATATTTTACACCTTTTTCTGCATATTTGCATGCCATTTCGATTGCTCATATTGCGATTTTCATGATTATTTGACGATGTTTCGATACTTTTCACTATTTCTTGTTTTTCGTCTGATTTCAGGAGATATGTAGCAATCGGGTGCAATTTGGAGCCTAGAGGACTTGCACGCGTGCCGAAGCGTCGCTCATGATCATATCGGAGAGTTAACGGCACTGGAGAATGGGTGGAAGAAGAAGGACGTCGAAGGAATCGACGAGGAATCAAAAAAGGAGGAGAAATAAGCTCTGAAACAGGCCACTCGGCCGAGCAAGGCAGTTCACTCGGCCGAGTGAAGCAGCCTACTCGGCCAAGCAAGACTGACACAACTACGTTTTCCATCCTGAGTACCGCAATGTACTCGGTCGGGTGGTGAATTCCACTCGGCCGAGTAAGAAATCCACTCGCTCGAGTGGATGCAAAATTTCGAAGAAAACCAAGCTGATTTCTGTGTTTTGGACGATCTGCAGACTGACGTACTCGGCCGAGTCGCACTTCTCCCTCAGCCGAGTCATATTTCTACTCGGCCGAGTGGCGCAGATGCCCAGTCGGGAAAACTAGGCTTTCTGGCGGCGCAAGGGCAGTTTGGTCTGTATTTTTGGTTTTTTGGGGCATGTATTTAAGCCCAGCTTTGTCTCCAGCTCCAGGGGAGACCAGAGAGACTTCTTAGAATTATTTTTCCTTAGTTTCTAATCATAGTTAAGCTTTTATATTGGCGAGAGATTGAAAATTGGATCTTAATTTTATATTGAAAGAATCTTTGTGACGTTGGCTTGTCTTAATCTCTTGCAAGGTTTGATTTTTATGCTAATCTCTTATTGAATCTTGATTGCATGATGAATTCCATTGTTGATCTTATTTTCATATTGATTTCTAATATGATTTGTGAGTAGTTCCTTTGCTCTAGGGCAAATGGATGAACTATATGGATCTAAAGTTTGAATTGTGAGATTTATTGAATTGCTATGCTATTAGGCTTGATTAAAATGTTAGATCTTGATTGATTTACTACGGATAGATAGGGATTTCTCTTGGATCTCGTGATCTCGACAGAGGATCTTGATCTAAGGAAAGCCCTAAATATTCGATTTAGGTCCACAATCGAAATTCCCTAGATTGGTGCGCGATGGCGATCAAAGCTAGCATTTTTATTGTTCTCCTATACTCATATTCGTTGCACGACATTGAATGGATACGAACTATCAAGATCTAGATCTAAATTCAAGTTGCGCGATGTACGAGATTGTCGATCTTAATGCTAGTAGTCTAGACTAGACTTGTGTGACAGCAAGGTTCTAGTCTAGAGTGCTATAGACCTACAATAGCGCGACAGCGTGAGTTGGTTCTCTAATTACTGGCGGCAAGTTCACCTTGACTCGAGTTTGATTGCATAGTATTTCATAACTCACACCAATGACTTGAAAATCCATAGCAGGGATTCACTAGCCCTATACATCCTTATTATATTGAATTTGCATTGTTTCTCGAACGATTGTTACACCATCCATTCTCAAACGACTTTTCCACCAAATAGCTCAGTAACTAAAATAGAGTACTGTCATTTGTCCTCCATGTGATTCGATACCCGTTTGCCACTTAACCATGCACTTGCGGTAAAGCTGCATTGTTTTCTGGATGTACATCCAGAAGAGATCAAGTTTTTGACGTCGTTGCCGGGGAGGTGACGATATTTTATTTTCTTTACTTAGCTATTTTTTCTTTCTTTATTTTATTTCCTTTTATTCCTCTATTGCGCTAACAAATCCTTCTAGCTTCTCTTTTTCTGTGCATGAACACGAGATCGAAGGCAACCGAAGAAGACATACTATTTGATCCTGAGATCGAGCGCACTGCAAGGAAACTGAGAGTAGAAAAGAGATTGATTATAGTGGAGAATCAAATGGCGGAGGAAACTAGAGATGAGCGATTACGGCGGACCGCTAGGCTTGTCTCCATCCGGGATAGGCTTACCACGAACAATTCGGTTACCACATCTTCCATACTTATGCTGGAGTTGGCGGTCGACAAGAACTTCGAACTAAAGACGGGACTTATTGTACTGATGCAACAAGATCCCTTTTATGGGAATTCTCAAGAGAACCCGCACTATCACCTTCAAATGTTCTTAGCGAAGTGCGCCACTTTTTAGATGCCGAATGTGCCAGAGGATGATATCCGGTTGCGTCTCTTCCCTTTTACTCTTCGTGACAAAGCTTTATATTGGTTAAGGACGCAAGCGCACTGGACATTCACTACTTAGGACGAATTAGCGAGCGTGTTCGTCAACAAATTTTACCCGCCATCAAAGACCGTGAAGATAAGAAACTCATTAATGTCTTTCAAGCAAGGGGCCCAAGAGTCTCTCAATGAAGCGTGGGAGCGGTTTAAAGCTCTCCAACATCAATGCCCCCACCATAACATCGACGATTGGAAGCTTGTTCACAGCTTTTACAATGGATTGCGGCCGGACACAAAAATGATAATTGACGCCACGACGAACAGAACTATTCTGTCAAAGACACCGGAGGATGCTACGTCGTTACTAGAGGAGATGGCCTCCAACAATCAGCAATGAGCTGATGAGAGTGGCCAATCATCGTCGTCATTGAAGCCGACAAGTATTTATGAAGCAAAGGCGGTTGCCGAGTTGACCACAAGGTTTGACTCTCTCTCCAATGTAGTTGAAAGGATTGAAAAACGGATGTGCAAATCATAAGGTGTGCCCAACACACCGACACCCGAAAGGAGCATGAGTGATTGGCAAGACCAAGGCCAAGTCATGTTTGTTGGAAGCGAGCAAAATAAAGGAGCCGTGGAGCAAGTGCAATACGTCGCCGGTGGGAGTAATAATGGTTATTGGGTGAATCCGGCTACCAAGGGTCATCCCAGATTTTCCTATGCCAACGAGGGAGCCTTGACTCCCCCTCATCAACCACCACCGCAACAACAACAAGCCCGGCCTCCTCAACAACAACCGTATCAACAAAGGCCGCCCCAACAACAATATCTACCGAGGCAACAAGCGGGGCCTTATAGACCCCCCGGATATAATTAAGGATGGAGATCACAAACCCCACCACCGGTACAACCGAGATCTGAGCACGAAGCTAGAGTTGAGAAGTTCATGACCGAACAAAAAAAGACTAAAGCGAAATTGTCGACCGGCCAAGATTCTCTCAATACTATCGTGGCACAATTGACGGAACAAATTACCTTGCTCAACAAGGCTCAACAACAATTGCCAGCTCAACCGGAGCAAAACCCGAGGAGCAACATCGGCCACATAAATGCGGTAGTGGCTGTGACTACTGTTGGAAACAGCATCCTACCCTATGTTTGATGATAACAAACCCTACTGAACTATTCTAATCTGTTTGTTGAGTGTGTCACAGGTCCCTATAGTCATGATTGCTCAAGTTACAAGTTACATATGCACGTACTCAAGTACGTTGAAATACGGAGCTGAAACTTCATTTGGAATTACACAAGCTGATCAAACGAGAGAGTATAGCTATGAAACTCTACCCTAGAGTTAATCATAGGCTATAAATAGCATGGGATTTTTCTCAGGATTTATGGAGATTGTTTGAAGTCCAAATACGGGGAAATACGAGAAAATACTGAGTATACAAAGAAGAAACTTTTTCTACAAGTGGTGAAATGAGGTGAAACAATTCTCACATGTCAAAATGAAGCTCTGGGATTTTTGAGAATTATTTCAGAATTTTTGGGATTTATTTGATGCCCAAATACACAAGAATACAGTGAAAATACTCAGCAAATACGACATACGGCACTGTTCCCATATACGCTTCATCGCAGAATTTAAATCGACCGACGTGGCGCAATCCTGGCCGTCCATCGCGCATCCGACGGCCGCTCGAAGCGGGGCGACGTGGCCCGCTTACAACCGCCCGATCAGCATCCGACGGTCACCTACCGAGCGAATAAGTCGCAGATGGCGGGCGCAGCTGTCGACATCCGCGAGCGACGTGGCTGCATCTCCGCCGTCCACGCGGAGATCCAACGGCTGCCGACAGAGCGGGTCCGGGTCAGCGGAGGCGGGCGTTAACGCACGAGTTTTGACGTCCACGTGGCGTGCTGTCGTCGAATCCCGCTCGATCCGACGGTCCAGATCGCTGCCGACAGCGGATTTTAAACCCGACCCGTTAAGCGAATTTAAAACGTGATTTTGAGCGGATCGGGTTCGTTGGAACAGTAACTCAAACCCGTTAACTCAATTCTATATAAAGCCATGCACATCTCTTCACATTTTCATCAATAAGTGGAGTTCTAGAGATCCAAATTGAGTTCCGCAAGAAGCGTTGCGACCGTGATTTCATCCCCGACGCAGTGATAGCAAGTTGAGCAGCTAGTTCCTCCTGTGCAGAAAATGAGATCACTTTGAGTGAGGAACTTCTACCGACTACTTCCACGGGGACAGCGACTACTTCTTCTACAGACATCCGATCATCATTCCGTAAGAAGCGTTGCGAAGCTACTGATGTGCTGAAAGACGACAACCAGAGAGATCTTCACAAATGAGCTTTCTAAACTCTTGATCTTATTTATTTGTGAAGTTATTAATGTTTTGATCAGCATTTCTGTAATATAATTTCTTCCGTTATTTGGGATTCTGGGAACCAAACTTGTTGGGGCAAGTTGGGTTGGGGAGTGATACTTGTATGTTTCTTTTTGGCTTTGGTGAGCTTGAGTTGGTCTGACAGGTTGGTGTTGGTGCACCAATCTAAGGGAGATTGTAACTTCTTAAAGAAACAGTATAAGTGATTGCTCATTGGGGTGGACGTAGGTCATGGGGACCGAACCACGTTAAATTCTGTGTCTTCTGTGAATGCTTTGATTGTCTGATTCCTAAACTGTATGCTGTAAACTAGGCTTAATTTTTATCTTGCGATAATTTGGTCAAAGGCCTATTCACCCCCCCCCCCCCCCTCTAGGCCTTATTTAGATCCTACAAGTGGTATCAGAGCACCAGGCCTGGCCATTTGAGTCTAGTTCATAATGAATACATATGATTCAGCATTTGCTGAAGGACAGTCTACAGTTAGACCACCCAAATTTAATGGGACTGATTTTGCTTACTGGAAAGCTAGGATGAAAATTTTCCTAGTCTCTTCAGATCTTGAAATTTGGAAAATTGTTGCTAAAGGCTATCACCCACCTACAATCAAAATTGAAGATATTGAAGTACCAAAACCAGAAGATAAATGGGATGATAACGATAACAAACGTTATGCTCTAAATGGTAAAGCTATGAATGCAATTATCTGTGCACTTGACAGAACTGAGTTTAACCGTATATCTCATTGTCTTACTGCGCAGGAAATCTGGAACACTCTCGAAGTCACTCACGAAGGAACCTCTCAGGTGAAGGAGTCCAGATTAGCGCTGCTGAGCTCAGAGTACGATGGTTTCCACATGCTACCAGGAGAATCCATCAAGGACATGTACACTCGCTTCACCGACATCGTATACAACTCAAAAGCCTTGGGAAAGTCTTACGACAGCATCGACCTCATTCGGAAAATCCTAAGAGCGCTTCCTAGTTCCTTCCGACCTAAAGTGACGGCCATCCAAGAAGCTAGAGATCTCACTAAGCTGAAGCTGGATGATCTGATTGGGAATCTGTTATCCCATGAGCTGGAACTCAAAACCGTCGAGACAAGAGAAAAAGGTGAGGCTAAACCTTTAAAGACCATCGCTCTCAAAGCCGAAGAAAGTGACAAAGAAGATCTCGACGAGGAACATGCACTGATGGTCAGAGGATTCCGACGCTTCATCAGAACTCCTGCCGGAAAATCTGAAATGGCAAAAAGGTTCAATCGTTTTAATAAGTTTAATCCTTTGAATTCCTCGTCTGAACAGAATACTACTAAAAGTGTTCAATGTTTCAACTGCAAGAAATTTGGACATTTCATGAAAAACTGTCCAACAAAGAACACGTCATCCGAAGCCAAAGGGAAATCATTTGCGGTAACATGGGATGATGACGATGAAGACGAACCACAAGACGAAGTAGCGCAATCATCACTTTGCCTAATAGGTGAAAGCGACACGAACAAGGTAAGAGATGAATTTTCTTTACCAGAATTAATGAACATTTGTGAAAACATGAATTCAGAAATTACTTCTCTTGAATCCTCTATAGAAAATTATAAAGAAATGAATTTCCAACTACAGCAAGAAAATTATAATGTTTTGCAAAATGAAATAAAATTGAAAAATGAAATTGCATCGCTCAAAATTACCATTGAAAAACTCAAAGGAAAATCTAGTATTACTGAAGCTATACCTTGTCAGACTTGTGCTTCATTAAAGCTAGAAATTAAGAATGGTAATGAAAAGATTGTTGGCCTAAATAAAAGAATAGAAACTCTCGCTAAAAATGAAGATAATGTTAGAACGAGTTTTATAAATAAAAGTGTCATGCTAGTAAATGAAAACATCTTTTTGAAATCCAAAGTCTCTGATTTAGAACTGAGTATCAGAAAATTTGGTGTAGGAAGGAAATCTCTAGACATCATTCTTGGATACCAGTCAATCAAAAACGATAAACAAGGACTAGGATTTGAAAATGTTTATAATGAAAACATGATAAAGAAAAATCATTACATCAAGAAAAAGAAACGGAACGCCAAATGTTATACATGTGGTTCTTTTGAGCATTTATATAGAAATTGTCGTTATAAGAACCAAAACATGAAGTTCAAACAAGTATGGGTTCCGAAAGGTACTATGACTAACCATTGTGGACCTATTTGGCTACCCAGGTCACACATACCTTGTTCTTCTTATGTGTAGGGACTCAGCGTGGCTAAGGAACAACTGTGTGAGTGGTATTTGGATTCAGGCTGCTCAAGACACATGACAGGGAACATCGACAAGTTCCTTAGCCTCGTGAAGCAAGAAGGAGGAAGTGTTACATTAGGGGACAACGGCAAGTGCAAGGTAATGGGTAAAGGTATTGTTGGCAACAATACTTTTAAAATTTCTGACGTCCTCTGGGTTGAAAATCTCAAACACAACCTCATCTCCATAAGCCAACTCTGTGACAAAGGTATGAAAGTACTTTTTGATGAGAAAATTTGTAAAATTTATGACTCGGTCACAGGTAATACCCTCTTCATAGCCAATAGGAAAAATAATGTTTATACAATAATAATTGAAGAAATGACAATTGCTAAATGTTTGATTGGCAGGGAGGAGGAGGCTATACTATGGCACCGGAGACTATCACATGCCAGCATGAAGTTGCTACATAAGCTGGAGAATAAAAACCTGGTCCGAGGCTTGCCACATCAACAGTACGAGAATGGTAAGTTGTGTGTTGCATGCACAAAAGGTAAGCAAACTAGATCCACTTTTACGGGAATTCGGGAAGTTACCACTTCACGAGTCTTAGAATTGATTCATATGGATTTGTTTGGGCCTACCGATGTTGCTAGCCTCAATGGAAAGAGATTTTGTTTTGTTTTGATCGATGATTTTTCTAGATATACATGGGTTTACTTCTTAGCCAAGAAATCGGATTCCTTTGAAAATTTCCAAAATTTTTGTAATCACGTTTCAAATGAGAAAAATCTTTCAATTATGAAAATTAGAAGTGATCACAGTGGTGAATTTGAAAACTCTGTTTTTGAAAACTTCTGTTTGGAAAAAGGGATTTTACATGAATTTTCTTCTCCTAGAACACCTCAACAAAACGGAGTGGTCGAAAGAAAGAATCGAACTTTAAAAGAGATGGCAAGAAGCATGCTTAATGATTATTCTCTTCCTATGTATTTTTGGGCCGAAGCAGTGAATACAGCCTGCTATGTTTGCAACAGGGTTATGCTTAGACCTTTAATGAACAAAACATCCTATGAACTGTGGCATGGCAAGACTCCTAACATTTCATATTTCAGAGTATTTGGATGCAGGTGTTTCATTTTAAACACAGGAGATCAGCTGGGAACATTTGAATCCAAATCAGACGAAGGAGTGTTCGTAGGATATTCATCAAGGAGCAAAGCATACAGGATCTACAATAAACGAACCTTAACTGTTGTTGAGTCAATTAATGTGAAATTTGATGAAGCTGAAATAGATCCTTTAAATTGCAGGGAAACTGAAGCTGGAGATGCAGATAGGGAAACTACAGAGCCTGAAAACATAGCTGAACCATCTGAAGGCCAAAAGGAAGCTGAACCAGAAGTACCACAAGGAAATAGACTGGAAAGAGGAGAGCTTAGGTTCAATCCACATCATCCACCTGAGCTGATCATGGGGACTCCTACGGAAGGTATACGCACTCGATCCACTTTCAATAACTTGTGTGCCTTATGCATTCATGGTGACCTCATTTCTGAAATTGAACCTAAGAAAGTTGAAATTGCTTTAACTGATGAAAGTTGGGTTATGGCCATGCATGATGAGATTAATCAGTTTGATAGAAATAATGTTTGGACATTAGTGCCCCGACCTGATAATTACCCAATTGTTGGCACTAAATGGATTTTCAAAAACAAACTTGATGAATCTGGAAATGTAATCAGAAATAAGGCAAGATTAGTGGCCAAAGGATATAACCAGATTGAGGGAATTGATTGTGATGAAACTTTTGCACCCGTTGCTAGATTAGAAGCCATTAGAATATTGCTGGCTTTTGCAAGTTTTAAAGGTTTTAAATTGAAACAAATGGATGTGAAAAGTGCATTTTTAAATGGTTATTTGAAAGAAGATGTTTTTGTTGAACAACCCCCTGGTTTTGAAAGTCATAGTTTTCCAAATCACGTTTACAAGTTGCAAAAGGCTTTGTATGGTCTGAAGCAAGCTCCCAGAGCTTGGTACGACCGTCTCAGTTCATATCTTTTGGAAAATAACTTTAAAAAGGGTAGTGCAGACAACACTTTGTTTATCTTGCATGAACAGGATCATTTTCTTATTGTTCAGATTTATGTGGACGATATTATTTACGGTGCTACTAATGATCTTTTATGCCAAAAGTTTGAAAAGGTTATGCAGGATCAATTTGAGATGAGTCTGGTCGGAGAGTTGAAATACTTTTTGGGCTTTCAAGTAAGACAAACTGGAGATGGCATATATGTTTCACAAACCAAGTACATAAAAGAACTGTTGAAGAAATTTGGGATGGAAAATGCAAAGCCAATGCGAACTCCAATGAGTCCGACGACGAAGCTTGAAAAGGATGACAAAGGTATAAATGTGGACCAAAAGCTTTATCGAGGTATGATTGGGTCCTTACTCTATTTAACTGCATCTAGACCAGACATCATGTTTTCTGTCTGTTTGTGTGCACGATTTCAAGCCTGTCCAAAAGAATCACATTTGATAGCCATTAAGAGGATTTTTCGATATCTTATTCACACTCCTACACTTGGACTATGGTATCCCTCTTGTGGTAATCTTAATTTGGTTGGCTATGCTGATGCTGATTATGCTGGTAGTATGATTGATAGAAAGAGCACTAGTGGAACATGTTTTATGCTAGGACATTCATTGGTTTCTTGGTCTAGTCGTAAGCAGAACAGTGTTGCTTTGTCCACTACTGAAGCTGAGTATATTGCCCTTGGCAGTTGCTGTGCCCAAGTACTTTGGATGATGCAAACCCTGTCTGACTACGGCTTGGATCTTAGAAAAGTTCCATTACGATGTGATAGTAAGAGTGCTATAGATCTTTCTAATAATCCTGTTCATCACTCTCGGACAAAACACATAGATGTAAGACATCATTTTCTTAGAGATCATTTGGCAAAAGAGGATGTATCCATTGAATATATTTCTACTGATTCTCAGTTGGCAGATATCTTTACAAAACCTTTGCCAGAAGATCGTTTTTGTCGTCTACGTCTAGAACTGGGCATTATTGATTATATTTAGAGTGAAAATATTATTTGGTGTGCTTTTATTGTTTTTGTGTGGTGTGCTACAAAAAGAAAAATAAAAAAATGAAAAAGAAAAATAAAAAAAAATGAAAAAGAAAAATAAAAAAAAGAAAAATATAAACAGAAAGGGAAAGTGAATTGTCTATCTCCTCCTTTTGCATTTTTTTTCATCAGAAACAGCTTTAAATGCAAAACATATGTCTTATGGATTTTGAATATTATATTCTTAACAATGCTTGCATTCAAAGACTACATGCTTAATTAGGTCATATTCATTAATGAGTAACTAACGTTTTTCATCATCCAACCACACTTACACAGATCAATATGTTTTTTGATATGGATTTGAAATATTGAATAAGAAAAGTGGTTGTTGGTGGACTAATTTATGTTTTAATGGGATATGATGTTTCAAGGCATGGGTAAAAAGAAAAGCTCTCATCAAAATATACGTGTATAAAAAGAATAGCAAGACGAGTGTCTTCAAAATATATACACAGAGCTTCGTATGAAAAATGGATACGCTCCATGTCCTTGATACTACCCTTGGACATCCAACTTATGCTATAAATGTCATTTTTTAGCGTTGGTGTTAAGTCCGTCAAGCACTGCCATTTCACATTTAAAAATCCTTCTCGGTCATGTTTGGCATTGGTAACTTGAACTCATATTACATGAGAAGGGGAAACTCAATCTTTGATGTTCATATATTCAGTGGAAAAGATGGTTATGACAGGATGTATTCCTTATTACCTCTCCATATGTACTAAACATTTGATCATCCCACTTGCGCACGGAGATGAATTATGGTAGTTATGACTTAGTGATTATTACTTCTTTATTCATTGTGGTCAAACGATGTATTGCCTTTTGTTTTGGTTTATAATGTTCAGTTTTCCATTCCTCATATGTTATTTCATACATTTTTTGATGAAAACAAAGGGGGAGAGAAATATTAAGATTGATCAGAGATAGGGGGAGCATGTCAATAGGGGGAGCATATCATTTTTGCCATTCATGCTCATATTCATGCTTCACACACTCACACACTTCACACATTTTTGATGTAATCTTAATGTCTGGTTTGTTCTCATCAAAAGGGGGAGATTGTTGGAAACAGCATCCTACCCTATGTTTGATGATAACAAACCCTACTGAACTATTCTAATCTGTTTGTTGAGTGTGTCACAGGTCCCTATAGTCATGATTGCTCAAGTTACAAGTTACATATGCACGTACTCAAGTACGTTGAAATACGGAGCTGAAACTTCATTTGGAATTACACAAGCTGATCAAACGAGAGAGTATAGCTATGAAACTCTACCCTAGAGTTAATCATAGGCTATAAATAGCATGGGATTTTTCTCAGGATTTATGGAGATTGTTTGAAGTCCAAATACGGGGAAATACGAGAAAATACTGAGTATACAAAGAAGAAACTTTTTCTACAAGTGGTGAAATGAGGTGAAACAATTCTCACATGTCAAAATGAAGCTCTGGGATTTTTGAGAATTATTTCAGAATTTTTGGGATTTATTTGATGCCCAAATACACAAGAATACAGTGAAAATACTCAGCAAATACGACATACGGCACTGTTCCCATATACGCTTCATCGCAGAATTTAAATCGACCGACGTGGCGCAATCCTGGCCGTCCATCGCGCATCCGACGGCCGCTCGAAGCGGGGCGACGTGGCCCGCTTACAACCGCCCGATCAGCATCCGACGGTCACCTACCGAGCGAATAAGTCGCAGATGGCGGGCGCAGCTGTCGACATCCGCGAGCGACGTGGCTGCATCTCCGCCGTCCACGCGGAGATCCAACGGCTGCCGACAGAGCGGGTCCGGGTCAGCGGAGGCGGGCGTCAACGCACGAGTTTTGACGTCCACGTGGCGTGCTGTCGTCGAATCCCGCTCGATCCGACGGTCCAGATCGCTGCCGACAGCGGATTTTAAACCCGACCCGTTAAGCGAATTTAAAACGTGATTTTGAGCGGATCGGGTTCGTTGGAACAGTAACTCAAACCCGTTAACTCAATTCTATATAAAGCCATGCACATCTCTTCACATTTTCATCAATAAGTGGAGTTCTAGAGATCCAAATTGAGTTCCGCAAGAAGCGTTGCGACCGTGATTTCATCCCCGACGCAGTGATAGCAAGTTGAGCAGCTAGTTCCTCCTGTGCAGAAAATGAGATCACTTTGAGTGAGGAACTTCTACCGACTACTTCCACGGGGACAGCGACTACTTCTTCTACAGACATCCGATCATCATTCCGCAAGAAGCGTTGCGAAGCTACTGATGTGCTGAAAGACGACAACCAGAGAGATCTTCACAAATGAGCTTTCTAAACTCTTGATCTTATTTATTTGTGAAGTTATTAATGTTTTGATCAGCATTTCTGTAATATAATTTCTTCCGTTATTTGGGATTCTGGGAACCAAACTTGTTGGGGCAAGTTGGGTTGGGGAGTGATACTTGTATGTTTCTTTTTGGCTTTGGTGAGCTTGAGTTGGTCTGACAGGTTGGTGTTGGTGCACCAATCTAAGGGAGATTGTAACTTCTTAAAGAAACAGTATAAGTGATTGCTCATTGGGGTGGACGTAGGTCATGGGGACCGAACCACGTTAAATTCTGTGTCTTCTGTGAATGCTTTGATTGTCTGATTCCTAAACTGTATGCTGTAAACTAGGCTTAATTTTTATCTTGCGATAATTTGGTCAAAGGCCTATTCACCCCCCCTCTAGGCCTTATTTAGATCCTACAACTACGAGAGGCGGAAAGGATATCACTCCTGCTATGGTTCAAGCTAAAGGCCTAGGGATGAAATTCCGATTGAAAAGGAGCAAAAATTAATGAGGAAGAGAGCCCCAAGATGGTAAACAACGAAGAAATGTCTAAAGCGGATGAGCCTAAAAGTGAGCGAACCTACATGCCACCAATACCGTTTTCTCAACGGTTGGCAAAGGCCAAGATGGAAAAAAAGATTCGCCAAATTTCTGGAGTACTTGTAAGGGATTAGCCTAAACATCCCATTCTTGGATGCAATAATTGAAATCCCGTCGTACGCCAAGTTTCTCAAGGACTTAATCACGGGAAAGAAGCGAACGGAGAAGATTATGCTAGCCGAACAAGGAACTTGGTTCGCCAATAAGGAGAGGATGCCAAAGAAGATGAAAGACCCCGGAAGATTTCGGATTCCATGCACCCTTGGCGGAGTCCCCCTCCAAAAGGCTTTGGTAGACTTGGGAGCGAGCATAAGCCTCATGTCGCTCACCATGTTCAAGACACTCAATACGGGGACCGACCTCAAAGCCACTGACATAAAGATCCAACTCGCCGATGGGCGAATTATTAGGCCAATGGGGATTGCCGAGAACGTGCCTCTTTAAATACCAGGAGGTCTTTGTATGCCATGCGACTTTGTCGTCATGGACATAAAAGAGGGCGACACATCGCTTATACTTGGACGTCCCTTCTTATGCACCGCCAGAGTCATAGTAGATGTGAGGAAAGGAACTTTGTCTCTCAACGTTGGCGACATAGCGACGGTTGAATTCCATCTTTCCAAGACCATGAAGCAAAGACCTTGGGCGGAAGAAGTGGACTACGTGGACCTTCTTGACGAGGTAATAGACGAAGCCATGCCTTATGCCGTTGGAGCCGTGCACACTGAGAGCCTCGAAGGAGCCCCGAATACCGGAGACGACATCCCAAATGGAGAACCACGGGATCCTCCCACTGAAGATATGATCACGCTCACCGATGAAGAGAAGAACGATGCTGATGTCGCGAGGATTAGAGAGCTCTTCAAGCTCTCTACAGTGAAGAAAAGGGTCAAGACCTTTGGGACATCACGGAGTTGCCATTTGAGGAGCCTACTTCACCCGCGGCTTCAAGAACTAATGCGGAGAAGGACTCGATCAGAGTCAATGTGAGGGCTATGAATGCATTCCATTGCGCCGTCACTCCGAATGAGTTCAACCGCATCTCCATATGCAAATTGGCCAACAAAATTTGGCATATCTTGGAGATTACTTTTGAAGGGACCTCCAAGGTTAAGAAATCTAAACAAAGTGTGTTTAGATCTAAATATGAAATGTTTAAGATGCAGAAAGGAGAAAGCATCTCAGAAATGTTCACAAGGTTCACAGATATCGTGAAAGCTTTGGAAGGACTTGGAAAGGTGATTACCCAGGAGGATCGAGTTGAGAAAATCCTTGACTCTCTTATACCCAAATGGGAGTCAAATGCTAACGGCATCTTGGAGTCTAACGATACGTCCAAATATACCGTTGAGAAGTGCGTTGGGAATCTCATGGCATACGAAGTGAAGCTTCAACACAAGAATGAGATTCAACCAACCAAACCCGAGAAGCCGGAGAAGCAAAAGGAGGTTGCATTCCATGCCAAGGAGGAGCCAATCAAATGGAGGAAGAAATTCCATCAAGAAGGTCCTAGTAAAGAAGATGAAGATGAGGCTAGTGGAGATGAAATCGTGGAGCTTGCCACACAACTAAGAGCATTCCTTAAAAGCAAGCAAGTTAAATTTTCTTCAAAGTTTGCCTCCAATTCTAACAAGATTCCTACTTGTTACACTTGCGGTGGCAAAGGTCGTCGCTCTAGCGAATGCCCTTCCAAACCTACGAAAGAGACATATAAGGGTAAAGGAAAGAAGCAATGGAAAGGCAAGTCCAAGTTCAAGAACCAAAAGAAGTGACTTGTCGGCACATTTGATGACTCCGATGAGGACAAATCAAGTGATGAAGAAGAGGATGACAAGGAGCGAGCTTATATGTGCTTCACGGCTTTTGATGAGTCTTCATCAATCTCATCGAGTTCAAGTGATAAAGAGGTGGAGGCGTGGCTCAACCCCAACGAGGAAATGTGCTTCATGGCAAGAGGGGAAGAGTCTTCGTCTAGCTCTAGCGAGGAGGAAAGCGACGAGGAAGTTGAGGAGGAGAAGCTATCATACGAGGAGCTCGAATACCGCTACAATGTGGTCTCCAATGGGGCAAGTAAGTGCATCGACTTATATGCTAAATTGAAAGCTAAATTTAAAAATGCTATGAGTAGGTTGCATGCTTTAGAATCTACTAGTGTAAATAATCATGATGTTTTGCATGTTTGTGACACTAGTGAGAGAGGCACACTTCTTTCTCAAGTTAAGAAATTGAGCATAACCAATGAAAAATTAGTAGCTCAAAATTTTAGCTTAGAAACTCGCATTCAACAACTTACGTTGAAATGCGAAGAGGAATCTCATAAGCTTATTAGCTTTGTTTATGCTAGAGATTCACTCCACGATTTTCTTGAAAAACAACATCCGGCAAACCATAGAGAAGGTTTGGGATACATTCCAAAGGTGGTTACCAAACGCACCTCTAATTCTTCTTTTGGTGTAAATACAAAAAATATTGCAAAAGCACCTAAGAAGAATCAACATGCTTTCTTGTATAATAATAACACCAACAAGAAGCATGTAAATCACATGGTTGTGAGGAAAAATGAAAATCCTTCATTTTTTGCTAAGAAGCAAAATCCTCATACTATGCGTGCCAAGAAATTCTTTTCTACACCTAAGCATGCCACATCCACCCCTCTTACAAAGGTAAACCCTTGCCTGGGAATTCCTTGAGATTATGGATTCCCACTAAGTGTAGTGTGCAAGAGAGAGAGAGCTACATCAACTCTTTGGTTAGGGATGTAATCACCTCATGTGATTATATTAGGAAATCAAACTCCTCTTGGGTTTGGTTCCCTAATGTTTAGGTTCCTCACACATATGCATATGTAATGCCCTACAAGCTACTGCACAAGTACTAGAGGGGGGGTGAATAGTACTTTAAAATAATAAGGAGTATAATTCCAAATTAAATTGCAAACAACTACCAAATCAATTTGCGGAAGCTTAAATTGAATGACAACAACAAAATTAACAATGCAAACAAATGATGTTACTGGGTTCGGATCCACCCAAGTCTCCCCGACTTGTTCCCGGTGATCCTACGTCCCAACCACCCGGATCCCCTCCGGATACTTGAGTTAGAAACCCTAACTCAAGATTTCCACTATGAATATCTTGTGAAAAACCTTCACAAGATCAAATCATACAACAACGGCAATAGTGAATCCCACAACCCGGGATCACAACCTTCTCTCACAACCGAGAGAATCAACAAGCAATATAAATGAGTTATATTGAAATAAGCAAACTTACCACAAAATCCTATACCTTGAGTTTTTCTTACCCAATAGGTGAAATGAAGGATTTGAGGAAGATGAAGTCACCAAGACCTAGCACCAAGGAAATGACCAGCAATAGGTGCCTAGGAATGATTTGGAGACTTGGATCAAGCAATAGCTTGAAGAGCTCACCAAGAACAAGCTTCTCTCTAGATGGATTCTAGATCTAGAATGAGAGAGAGAATGGGTTCTTGTGAGGAAGAGAGCTTTTGATTTGAGTGAGAAAGGCTATCTCTTTTGATCTCAATGAATCTCTGAATGGAAGCTCTCACCTAGATAGAAATGACCTAGGTTCGTATTTATAGGGTCCCATAAAAACAACTTAGGTCATTCTCCAACGGATAGAAATCTGGGAGAATTAGTCGGTCAAAGAACAACCACTGACCGACTAGTTCATCAACTAGTCGGTCAGTCAAACAGCATGGACCGACTAAGAGAGGAACTGAGAAGAAAGAGAATTTCAGACCTAGAAATCTAGTCGGTCCAAGAAGACATTCTGACCGACTAGTTTCACAACTAGTCGGTCAGTCAACGAACGTAGACCGACTAAGAGGCAAAATGAAATAGTCTGAGTGCAAGTTGACTTAGTCGGTCCAAGAATAAAAGTTGACCGACTAGATTGTCAACTAGTCGGTCACCAAACGTTCTTAGACCGACTAACGGTAAACAGTAGCTCAGGAGAAATTTAGAGTGAACAGTAAGTCACAACTAGTCGGTCAAAGAAGCATCACTGACCGACTAGTTCACAAACTAGTCGGTCGATGAGTCAACGTAGACCGACTAACTGTAAACAGTAAAGTCCAAGAAATTAAGGAAACAAACTAGTCGGTCCAAGAGGAGTTGCCGACCGACTAGATCATCATCTAGTCGGTCAGTACTTGTTCTTGTACCAACTAACATGCACAATAAAGTCCGAATCGAAGCGCGATGCTTCGAGGAAGTTAGAATGAACTTGTGCAAGAATCCTAGAGCTACGAAATGAGCGAAATGAAGATAGAAACGTAAGATATACTCAAGGCTTAACATTCTATATATCGAAGCTAAAAGACTATAAATAAAACCTTAATAAACGGTCTTTGAGAGCTTCGATTGATTCTTCATAACTTCCAAAACGGCGCAAGAGCTTCAACGAAGCTTTAGACATGAATACGAGCTTTGGGAAGTGTTGAGATGTCGCTTTGAATGTTCTCGTGAATTTGGCGACGATCTCCAAAACTGCGCTCACAAATTGTTAGTTCATGGATTATTTATGTTTGCTCATCATCAAAACCAAATCCGGGGAGTCCAATATTCAACATTCTCCCCCTTTTTGGTGATGACAAACCAACATAAATAATAATCAAAAATAATGATTCAAATGTAAAATACTTACTCCCCCTGCATTGATGACACGTTAATTCCAAAATGAATATATATGAATTGCATCAATCAGATGAGTAAGATAAATAAAGAGAATCAATTTTCGAAATATCGGATTTTGAAAATCCTTATATGTATCTTAACTCCCCCTGAATCTAACATATCAAACTAGATTCTTGGAAAATGAGTTAAATTTTCATTTGCGCTATTTATTATCATTATCTCTCCCCCTTTGGCATTATCCCAAAAATGGGGGGCATACAACGACAACAACTAGGAAATGGAAAATCCAACATCGGGAGTCGTAGACAATGACGATGGAACTAATTGACACCAAAGGAAAAGCGATAAAATCAAATCAAAGTGTGCCAATTGTCCATTATCACAAAGTGAAAATCAAAATCATCAAAAATACCAAATAATTATTCATTTCTTGAATAAAGAAACATACTCTTCAATATTCAATATTCTTGGTTAAATTATGTGCATGGAAAACAATTCTATACAATTATAGAATTTAAATCTATTTAACCAAGTTTTCATGCGTCGAGCGACGAATTCACACATCATATGAATTGAACGAATAGAAAATGTGCACGACGAATTAAGATAAAGAGAACGACGATGTATATATATAAATGATAACATCATGAGTACATCCAAAAAGATATCGATACATCAAATGCAACATACCCATCAAAAAGAAATACATCATCATCATCCACATCAAAATAAATACAACATCATCGACATCAAAATATAACATCATCCTCGACATCATCCAAAATACATCAAAATATCATAACCCTCATACTCTATCCTAACCCAAAATACTCTCACTAAGATATATCATCCAAAGCGTAGTGGAGAGTCCTCGGAACAACGATCACGAGGGAGTGGCTGGATCTGCAGTGTCCGTGGGTCCAGTCGACGGAGTGGACTCAGGCTCTGCAGGGAGTAGAGGTGTCTCAACAGACGGGATCGTCGGGGCAGGAGTCGAGACGTCAACGACGGGCTCGACGGCAGATGTGTCAACAGGAATATCAGCAGGCTCGGCAACAGGATCAGCAGGAGGCTCAGAAGTCTGAGGTGCTGAAGCAGAAGGCTCTGGAGCACCGGAAGTGGTGCCATCTCCAGGAGCAGAAGATGTGGTAGCAGCAGCAGCAGCAGTGGCCTCATCGCCACGAGCCAAGGAAGTGACAAGCTCGTCAATCTCCTCATCGTCCATCTCCTCGGCCTCAGAAACTGAAGGAGGAAGATCAATCCCCATCATCTGAGCCATACGGCAGACGACCTCCTCGGTACGAGCCAAACGCGACTCGTGCCGACGAAGAAGGCGTACGACATCATCTAATGTAGCAGGACAAGAGGGGGCTGCAGCAGCTGACGGAGAAGCCTGGGAAGCAGATGCGGTAGACCTCTGCACGTGATGAAGCGCCGCTAGAGATTTCTTAACGGCCGTCGCGTTCAGAGGAGTACCCAAGGGACGCTCATCGTCAGAAGGGAGAGGGACTCGGAAATGACGAAACACAAGGGTCAACAAACAAGGGTATGGAATATGCGCAGATTTATTGGTCTTGCGTATACACTCGAAAGAGTCCATCTTATCGAGTATCACGCGAGCCCAATTAATCTCGCATCCCAAGAAAAGAGCGTAGATCAATTTCAAGAACGGCTGGGATGGAAGTGAAGATGATCCATACTTAGGGAGAAGACATGACTTCAAGATCAGGTTAAGGACCCACGCATTCGGCTTGAAAGATTTCGAAGGAACACCAATGAATGCGGAGGGGATAACCTGGAAGATATCTGAAAGAACTGACTGATCCAAGGAGGAAATATCATCGACGGAAATGTCCGAAGGATGGAGACCGGACGACGAACAACCAAGAATCTCCCCCAAGATTTCTGCCGTGAGAATTATAGGAGTTCCCAAGACAGTAGTCTCCATGGAGTGGCTGGCATCGTACTGGCCCCGAATACGATTGGCATAGAACAATTTCACAAGGCGAGGATATGGTTTAGGATTGGCCTTGGGGTCGTATCGGATATAATCAAGGAGACCACTATAGGAGAGTAGGTCAGCTAAGCCAAGGAAATCAGAAAACTGGACGTAGTGCTCCAATAGCATCGGGCAGTGTTCAATACGGTTGTAGGCCGCGAGACACAAAGGGTCGTCGCGACACAACGATATGTCAACACCCCCCGCTGGCATTGGGCCCTTTCCCTTTGGATGGCGAGTCATAGGACGAAGTGGAGGAGTGGGTTCCTTAGGGCTAGGCTCATCCTCAGGGATAAATTCAGTGTCGGAATCGGGTGGAGTACTAGGAGTGTGGAGAATGGGCTTTTTAGGCAAATTCTTTCTGGGTTTTAGAGTCGCCGACCTCTGCTTCTTCAGAGGAGGCGAAGAGGGGGAAGCTTGGGTAGATTTGGCACGGCGCTTGGGCTTAGATGGATTCCTAGGGTTGGACGGCCATATAGACATAGGAGAAGCCCCAGACGGAGTGATAGGAATCCTCGTCTTTGCCATAATCGTGGCACGACGAGTACAAGCAACTGATAACGAAGATCAAATACCCTAGCACAAACCCTAGAAGCTAACACAAACCCTAGAACTCAGAAATTCGAAAATAAGCCCTAGAATACCTAAAAGCTGAAATCCAAACCCTAGAATAGGAAATGAGTTCTAGGAGGTGGGTTTTACCTAGGAGGAGGAGTCGACGGCGGCGGACGGTTTGGATGGCCGGAATCTGGCCGGAGACGACGGGGTTCGAGAGGGGTTTAGGGGGTTTTCGAGTTTGAGCTGAGAGGAGACCGACTAAAAAGTGATTTAATCGAATCGAAATAAGATATAAGTCGGTCGGGAAACGAAAAGACTCAATTGCCCTAACCCACTTAGTCGGTCACAGTTCAAGAACTGACCGACTAGATCACGATCTAGTCGGTCGGTCAATGAGCTTGAACCGACTAAGTCGAAACAGAGGCAAACAGTGATTTTTAGGGCAAGATTTAGTCGGTCGCAGTATACTCCCTGACCGACTAGTTTTCAATCTAGTCGGTCGGTAAATGTACTGTAACCGACTAAAAAGAGAAAATGAAAAGAGTTAGATGAAAGCTTGATCTAGTTGGTCTGAGTTCATTTGCTGACCGACTAGATGAGCATCTAGTCGGTTGACAAATGAACTGAAACCGACTAGAAGAGTCCAAAAATTGATAATTGATTTCCCTTCACAAACCACTTGGATGAAACATCTTAACACTCTCATTAGTCATCTAAATTACCCCATAAAACGTCGAAATCTTAAATACGACATTAAAATACGAATTCGATCAAAAATTCAAATAATTCACATAAAATTCCCAAAAATTCAATAAATCTAGCATGAACGAAATATCGCGAAATCTAATAGCATGCAAGATAATTGAATGAAATATGAATCCTATATCTCGGATTCACCCATAATCCCCAATTCTCGACGCAACCGCACAAAGGAGTCCTCCTTTAGGGGTTTCGTGAAAATATCGGCGATTTGCTTTTGGGTTTCAACGTACACTAAAATGATGTCCTTTTTAGCAACATGATCATCTAAAAAGTGGTGTCGGACATCTATGTGTTTTGATCGGGAATGGTGCACCGGATTCTTTGAAAGACAGATAGCACTTTGGTTATCCACCATGATAGGGCTAGTATCACAGTGAATACCAAAATCCTTCAAAGTGTGTCTCATCCAAAGAACCTGGGCACAAGCGGCACCGGCGGCAATATATTCCGCCTCGGTGGTTGAAAGTGACACGGAATTTTGCTTCTTGGAAAACCAAGAGACAAGAGAATTTCCTAGAAAATGGCAAGTGCCACTAGTACTTTTCCTGTCGGATTTGCATCCCGCATAATCGGCATCACTATATGAGATTAACTCATACGTGCTAGATTTTGGATAAAGTAATCCAAAATCAAGTGTATAACTTAGATAGCGGAAAATACGTTTTACCGCAACTAAGTGAGACTCCTTAGGTTGAGACTGATAACGAGCACATACGCATACGACAAACATAATATCGGGCCTACTTGCGGTAAGATAAAGTAAACTACCTATCATACCTCGATATAGACGAATGTCTACATCCTTACCGCCCGTATCCTTGTCGAGATGCGTAGTCGTGCTCATTGGAGTCTTTTTTTCCCGGAAGCACTTTCCATTCCAAATCGCTTAAGCAACTCCACCGTATACTTCGTTTGGTGGATGAAGATTGCATCGTTCATTTGGCGAATTTGGAGACCTAAGAAATATTTGAGTTCGCACATGTGGCTCATCTCAAATTGATCCTTCATAACATTAGAAAACTCTTCGCAAAGAGTGAAGTTAGTAGCACCGAAAATGATATCATCAACATAAATTTGAACTAATAAAATATCATTATTCGCATGCTTAACAAAAAGTGTAGAATCGGCTTCGCCCATTTTAAAATTCAAATCCAAAAGAAAATTCTTTAGGCGATCATACCAAGCTCGAGGAGCTTGTCTCAAACCATAAAGAGCTTTCTTTAGTTTAAAAACATGATTTGGAAATTTTTCATTTATGAAGCCCGGAGGTTGAGAAACGTAAACTTCCTCAACAACATCTCCGTTTAAAAATGCACTTTTAACATCCATTTGAAATAACTTAAAATTTTTATGGCATGCATAAGACAATAAAAGTCTAATCGATTCTAATCTAGCTACCGGAGCGAAGGATTCTTCGAAATCGATACCTTCCTCTTGGCGATAGCCTTGAGCAACTAACCGAGCTTTGTTCTGGACGACGACTTGATTTTCGTCGGATTTGTTCTTGAAGATCCACTTTGTCCCTATGACGGTGTGGTTCTTCGATGGCAAAGGAACAAGCTCCCATACCTCATTCCTCTCGAATTGAATGAGTTCCTCCTCCATGGCAAGGATCCAAGCACTATCTTCGCACGCTTCAACGATATTCTTTGGCTCTATTGATGAGACAAAGGCACTATTGGCGAAGTGGTGGACTTGCGATCTCGTCTTGACACTATCATGAATATTGCCAATTACTTGCTCATGGGGATGGTCGCGGACGGTTTGAAGCCGCTTGGGAATACCTTGATCACTAGGCACATTCTCAACAACTTCATTAGTCGGGTTAGTCTCAATAGAATCAATTGAATCAATAGACTTAGAATTTTCAAACGAATCACATAAAACATCCATAGAATCATTGTCATTTGAAATTCTAGAAGTAATAAAATTCTCATTAAAAGAGACATGAAGTGATTCCTCGATCGTAGAGGATCTTTTGTTGTATATCCGGTAGGCTTTGCTACGTGAGGAATACCCAACAAATATCCCCTCATCCGATCTCGGATCAAACTTGTCCAAATTATCATATGTGTTTTTAATAAAACATTTTGCGCCGAAAACACGAAAAATGTTTAACTTGAGGCAATCTACCAAACAACAATTCATAGCAAGTTTGTTTGGTGCCGGGCCTCAAAAGTATTCTATTAAACACATAACAAGCGGTGTGTACCGCTTCCGCCCAAAATTGATAACCAAGTTGACTATCTTCGAGCATAGTGCGAGCACACTCCACAAGCGTTCTATTCTTCCTCTCAACAACACCATTTTGAGGAGGTGCGCGAGGGAAAGAAAACGTGTGAGTAATTCCAAGATCATCACAAAAATTTGAGAAAGACTCGTTCTCAAATTCACCCCCATGATCACTACGAATAGTGACAATGGTGGTTCCGATGAGATTTTGTACTTTCTTCACAAATATTGTGAAGTTTTCAAAAGCTTCATTTTTATTACATAAGAAAAATACCCATGTAAATCTTGAATAATCATCAACGATGACTAGTCCATATCTTGCATTTCCTAAGGAAGCAACTCTAGTTGGCCCAAATAAATCTAGATGTAATAGCTCTAGTGGCCGTTTCGTAGAAATGCTTTTCTTAGGTTTAAATGAAGATTTAGGAAGCTTGCCACGTTGACAAGAATCACAAAAACTTTTCTTTTCAAAAACGAGTTTCAGAAAACCTTTAATGGAATTTAATTTCGAAAGCTTATAAAGTGTTCCAAAGTTCACATGTCCAAAGCGTCCATGCCATAAGTGTTGTTCACTTGTGTTGGCAACGAGACATTGTTCATATGACTTGGGAAGATCCAAAATATAAATATCTTTATGGCGTGTGCCGGAAAATAATAATTTATTATTATCATTTGAAATATGACACAATCCTTTCGCAAAACTAACTTTGTAACCTTTGTCACAAAGTTGGCTTATTGAAATAAGATTATGATTTAAACCATCAACTAGATAAACATCACTAATTAAGGGTTTAGAAGGGTTACCCACTTTACCAACACCGACGATGGTTCCGCTCTCGTTGCCTCCGAATACGACGCGATTTCCATTTGCAATGGGAACCACTCCGGAGAGCAATTTAGCGTCACCGTCATGTGTTTTGAACACCCGCTATCGAGTATCCAATTCCCTTTGGAGTCAAATTTGAATTTGTTGCTCCTTTCCTTTTTCTTTTCCTTGAGTACCTAAAGATAGAAACTTTCATATCATGGTACCCAAGGTCATTGGGTCCTCAAGGGTTAGACCTTTGGAAGCCAAGTCCAATTGTACTTTGACTTCCCCACATAATTTCTACTATGCACAACATCCGAAAAATAAGCATTCATATACATTTGTTTTTCGTCCATTCTTGTGTCCTTTGGGCTCCAAATAGTGAAAATTTTGGGAGCCATCATTCTATTGGGTGCATGCATGCTACGTTGATTTCTACGTGATGCATGTTGTGGATAAGCATAAGGAACATGATGGAATGGTGCACGACGAGAATTATTCATATGATGTGGTGGGTGAACATATGCATGTGTGGGAACACGGGCGTGAGGGTGTCTCACATGGTGTGCACGTGCCCGAGAATGTGTTGCATAAAAATCATCATATGTGTGTGATGGTGGAGTAGGACGTGTGTTCCTACGTGGCATGGTATTGGTGTACATATAAGCATGCCCCTTCTTTGGAGATCCACCCAAAGTGGGTTTCTTTCCAAAAGAGGGCGTGGACGAGGTGGAAGCACCATTGGTAGATGAACTACCAATAGAGTGTTTGCTACCACTCGTAGAGTCACCGGAAGTTGGCCTAACAAAAGTAGTGGCCGCTTTGGATGGACATCCCATCGTGTACCCCAAACCAATGTGGTGATTGGCCGGAAGTAAGTCACTTAGGATTTTATCCAAATGGTCCTTACCTTTATTGAATCTAGTGATTCGGCCTAATGTGTTCTCATATTTCTCTTTGAGAGAACGCATAGAAGTATCTAAAGTAGATACTTGCGATGTGAGCACATAAACACGAGATTTAAGATTCTCGTTCTCAATACTCAAAGTCGAGTTTTGAGAAGTTAAATCTGCTATCCTATGTTCTTCCGGATCATCTATGCTAACATGTTCAAGTTTAGATTTGAGATTAACAATCTCATTTCTTAACTCTTCAACAACGGTGTCGTTGTTGGTGATGATAGTCTTAGGCGAGGTTTGAATGCTAGCTAGGTCATCTTTTACTTTAGTATATCTATTTACTAATTTAGTGTATTTAGACCATAAATGAGAGTTAGCATCCCTAAGTTCATCCATAGTTACCTCATCGCCTTCGTCGTCGCTATCATCGGAAGAGGAAGATCCTTGATCATGCTCCTCTCTTGCCATGAAAAACATGTGCGCTTGCTCCACTTTCTCATCATCCGACTCTCCGCTTGAGGAGTCCTCGGAGTCGGTGAATGTTGCTCCGACAAGTCCCTTTTTGTACCCCTTTTTGTACTTCTTTGACTTGTCGAACTTTGGCGCCTTCCACTTCTCCTTTTGCTTGTTTTGAGGACAATCCGCTTTGATGTGTCCTGGCTTATTGCATTTAAAGCACAAAGGTGGAGAGGCATTAGTAGAAGTAAACTTAGATTTTTGTTTGAAGTTACCCTTTCAGAAGAAGCGATTGAACTTCTTTGCCATGAGTGCAATGGATTCCATGTCCATTTCTTCTTCCGAGTCCTCATCATCGGTAGAGGTGGATGAAGCCGCCTTGAATGCAATCGCCTTTTTCTTAGGCGCATCTAGGTTCAAATACGACTTCATCTTTTCTTGTAACTTCACCTTGCTATCTTTGCGTACCTCGTATGACATCAAAGTACACATTAGTTGAACAACGGTATATTTATTCATGTCATTACCTTCCTCGATGGCGAAGGTACGTTTCTCCCAAGAAGAAGGAAGTCCTTCGATAATCTTTGAGCACTTCTCCTTTTGAGTGTAGGACTTGCCGAGGGCCTCTAACTCGTTTATTATGTCAACGAAGCGAGCGTAATATTCTTTCATCTTCTCGCCCTGTTGCATATGAAACATTTCGTAATCTTTGTTTACGACTAGGAGTTTAGAGTCTCTTACCCTACTCGTCCCTTCATGAAGTATGAGGAGGGAGTTCCAAATTTGATATGCACTCTTACATGTGCATATCTTATTGAAATCCTCGGGCTCCAATGCGCATTGCAAGGCGTTCATTGCCTTGGCATTGCTTACCTCCGCGGCGACCTCCGCGGTAGTCCATTTCTCAAAGTCTTCTTCTTTGGGTTTGATGTATTCCTTCATTGTAGTCCTCCATAAGGATGCACTCCGGAGGAAGGTTTCCATCCGGCATTTCCAATACCCATAGTTGGTACCGTTGAAGAATGGAGGCCTTGTAGAGGAATGTCCTTCCATCACCGATGACGCTCCTTCACGGTTCCTGAAGGTGTCATAGTTGGAAGGTGGAGGCACGGTCTTGTTGTCGTTGGCAGACATAACTAAGTATCTGCCTCTGATACCAAAAGTAATGCCCTACAAGCTACTGCACAAGTACTAGAGGGGGGTGAATAGTACTTTAAAATAATAAGGAGTATAATTCCAAATTAAATTGCAAACAACTACCAAATCAATTTGCGGAAGCTTAAATTGAATGACAACAACAAAATTAACAATGCAAACAAATGATGTTACTGGGTTCGGATCCACCCAAGTCTCCCCGACTTGTTCCCGGTGATCCTACGTCCCAACCACCCGGATCCCCTCCGGATACTTGAGTTAGAAACCCTAACTCAAGATTTCCACTATGAATATCTTGTGAAAAACCTTCACAAGATCAAATCATACAACAACGGCAATAGTGAATCCCACAACCCGGGATCACAACCTTCTCTCACAACCGAGAGAATCAACAAGCAATATAAATGAGTTATATTGAAATAAGCAAACTTACCACAAAATCCTATACCTTGAGTTTTTCTTACCCAATAGGTGAAATGAAGGATTTGAGGAAGATGAAGTCACCAAGACCTAGCACCAAGGAAATGACCAGCAATAGGTGCCTAGGAATGATTTGGAGACTTGGATCAAGCAATAGCTTGAAGAGCTCACCAAGAACAAGCTTCTCTCTAGATGGATTCTAGATCTAGAATGAGAGAGAGAATGGGTTCTTGTGAGGAAGAGAGCTTTTGATTTGAGTGAGAAAGGCTATCTCTTTTGATCTCAATGAATCTCTGAATGGAAGCTCTCACCTAGATAGAAATGACCTAGGTTCGTATTTATAGGGTCCCATAAAAACAACTTAGGTCATTCTCCAACGGATAGAAATCTGGGAGAATTAGTCGGTCAAAGAACAACCACTGACCGACTAGTTCATCAACTAGTCGGTCAGTCAAACAGCATGGACCGACTAAGAGAGGAACTGAGAAGAAAGAGAATTTCAGACCTAGAAATCTAGTCGGTCCAAGAAGACATTCTGACCGACTAGTTTCACAACTAGTCGGTCAGTCAATGAACGTAGACCGACTAAGAGGCAAAATGAAATAGTCTGAGTGCAAGTTGACTTAGTCGGTCCAAGAATAAAAGTTGACCGACTAGATTGTCAACTAGTCGGTCACCAAACGTTCTTAGACCGACTAACGGTAAACAGTAGCTCAGGAGAAATTTAGAGTGAACAGTAAGTCACAACTAGTCGGTCAAAGAAGCATCACTGACCGACTAGTTCACAAACTAGTCGGTCGATGAGTCAACGTAGACCGACTAACTGTAAACAGTAAAGTCCAAGAAATTAAGGAAACAAACTAGTCGGTCCAAGAGGAGTTGCCGACCGACTAGATCACCATCTAGTCGGTCAGTACTTGTTCTTGTACCAACTAACATGCACAATAAAGTCCGAATCGAAGCGCGATGCTTCGAGGAAGTTAGAATGAACTTGTGCAAGAATCCTAGAGCTACGAAATGAGCGAAATGAAGATAGAAACGTAAGATATACTCAAGGCTTAACATTCTATATATCGAAGCTAAAAGACTATAAATAAAACCTTAATAAACGGTCTTTGAGAGCTTCGATTGATTCTTCATAACTTCCAAAACGGCGCAAGAGCTTCAACGAAGCTTTAGACATGAATACGAGCTTTGGGAAGTGTTGAGATGTCGCTTTGAATGTTCTCGTGAATTTGGCGACGATCTCCAAAACTGCGCTCACAAATTGTTAGTTCATGGATTATTTATGTTTGCTCATCATCAAAACCAAATCCGGGGAGTCCAATATTCAACATTCTCCCCCTTTTTGGTGATGACAAACCAACATAAATAATAATCAAAAATAATGATTCAAATGTAAAATACTTACTCCCCCTGCATTGATGACACGTTAATTCCAAAATGAATATATATGAATTGCATCAATCAGATGAGTAAGATAAATAAAGAGAATCAATTTTCGAAATATCGGATTTTGAAAATCCTTATATGTATCTTAACTCCCCCTGAATCTAACATATCAAACTAGATTCTTGGAAAATGAGTTAAATTTTCATTTGCGCTATTTATTATCATTATCTCTCCCCCTTTGGCATTATCCCAAAAATGGGGGGCATACAACGACAACAACTAGGAAATGGAAAATCCAACATCGGGAGTCGTAGACAATGACGATGGAACTAATTGACACCAAAGGAAAAGCGATAAAATCAAATCAAAGTGTGCCAATTGTCCATTATCACAAAGTGAAAATCAAAATCATCAAAAATACCAAATAATTATTCATTTCTTGAATAAAGAAACATACTCTTCAATATTCAATATTCTTGGTTAAATTATGTGCATGGAAAACAATTCTATACAATTATAGAATTTAAATCTATTTAACCAAGTTTTCATGCGTCGAGCGACGAATTCACACATCATATGAATTGAACGAATAGAAAATGTGCACGACGAATTAAGATAAAGAGAACGACGATGTATATATATAAATGATAACATCATGAGTACATCCAAAAAGATATCGATACATCAAATGCAACATACCCATCAAAAAGAAATACATCATCATCATCCACATCAAAATAAATACAACATCATCGACATCAAAATATAACATCATCCTCGACATCATCCAAAATACATCAAAATATCATAACCCTCATACTCTATCCTAACCCAAAATACTCTCACTAAGATATATCATCCAAAGCGTAGTGGAGAGTCCTCGGAACAACGATCACGAGGGAGTGGCTGGATCTGCAGTGTCCGTGGGTCCAGTCGACGGAGTGGACTCAGGCTCTGCAGGGAGTAGAGGTGTCTCAACAGACGGGATCGTCGGGGCAGGAGTCGAGACGTCAACGACGGGCTCGACGGCAGATGTGTCAACAGGAATATCAGCAGGCTCGGCAACAGGATCAGCAGGAGGCTCAGAAGTCTGAGGTGCTGAAGCAGAAGGCTCTGGAGCACCGGAAGTGGTGCCATCTCCAGGAGCAGAAGATGTGGTAGCAGCAGCAGCAGCAGTGGCCTCATCGCCACGAGCCAAGGAAGTGACAAGCTCGTCAATCTCCTCATCGTCCATCTCCTCGGCCTCAGAAACTGAAGGAGGAAGATCAATCCCCATCATCTGAGCCATACGGCAGACGACCTCCTCGGTACGAGCCAAACGCGACTCGTGCCGACGAAGAAGGCGTACGACATCATCTAATGTAGCAGGACAAGAGGGGGCTGCAGCAGCTGACGGAGAAGCCTGGGAAGCAGATGCTGTAGACCTCTGCACGTGATGAAGCGCCGCTAGAGATTTCTTAACGGCCGTCGCGTTCAGAGGAGTACCCAAGGGACGCTCATCGTCAGAAGGGAGAGGGACTCGGAAATGACGAAACACAAGGGTCAACAAACAAGGGTATGGAATATGCGCAGATTTATTGGTCTTGCGTATACACTCGAAAGAGTCCATCTTATCGAGTATCACGCGAGCCCAATTAATCTCGCATCCCAAGAAAAGAGCGTAGATCAATTTCAAGAACGGCTGGGATGGAAGTGAAGATGATCCATACTTAGGGAGAAGACATGACTTCAAGATCAGGTTAAGGACCCACGCATTCGGCTTGAAAGATTTCGAAGGAACACCAATGGATGCGGAGGGGATAACCTGGAAGATATCTGAAAGAACTGACTGATCCAAGGAGGAAATATCATCGACGGAAATGTCCGAAGGAAGGAGACCGGACGACGAACAACCAAGAATCTCCCCCAAGATTTCTGCCGTGAGAATTATAGGAGTTCCCAAGACAGTAGTCTCCATGGAGTGGCTGGCATCGTACTGGCCCCGAATACGATTGGCATAGAACAATTTCACAAGGCGAGGATATGGTTTAGGATTGGCCTTGGGGTCGTATCGGAGATAATCAAGGAGACCACTATAGGAGAGTAGGTCAGCTAAGCCAAGGAAATCAGAAAACTGGACGTAGTGCTCCAATAGCATCGGGCAGTGTTCAATACGGTTGTAGGCCGCGAGACACAAAGGGTCGTCGCGACACAACGATATGTCAACACCCCCCGCTAGCATTGTGCTTTATTTCTTTATGTTTTACATAATGTGTGTCGTCATCAAAAAGGGGAAGATTGTTGAGTATTGGTGTTTCATACCAATATTATTTTGATGATGATCACAACATTATTTTGTTGCTAATGACTCTCTTGTTTTAGTCTCTTAGTTACTTTTCAAGAATATCATTTTTGGAGACCAAACACTTGGTGCAAGGATGGACATCAAGTGGAGAATTGCCAAAGCTTAGACTCAAGGGGTCCGAAAGCTTGGAGATGATGGGGAGCATCAAGGCATCAAGATTGAAGCCATAGACTCTAAGGAAAGCAATGTAATCCATGTAATATTTCATTTATTGATTATCTCCTTTTTGAGTCTAGGTTTAATGTAATGCCTTAATAGATGGTCTACTCATTCATGCATTTGCATTTAACCATCTTAATGAGCCTTGGGATTATCATAAAATCCAACCCAATAGGTTCATCTTGCCCAAAGACTCATTTGGAGTCTCTGGCTTCCAACAGTCGCCTGCTGAAGGATTCACAGTCGACTAGGTGATTTCCAGTCGTCTGTCGAGCCTTCTACAGTCGACTGTGATGCACGGCTCAAGTCAACTTTTTTATTGACTTTACTTGAGCTTTTCGCATCAGTCGACTGATGTTCAATTTACAGTCGTCTGTATATTTACAGTCGCATGTGTAATGGTCAATGGTCGTCTTAAAGGCGTAAGTGCGATAGTTGAAACTCTCTGTTTATTTCCATCTCCTGCCGCAGTTGACTGATGAAGGATAATGATGCGGACGCACCAAGCCCACGTGCGGCACATGCGGGGGGAGCGGCTAGAGCGGAGCCCACGATCAGATACTTTCGCAGGAGGAGACGTGGGGGCGGGAATTAGTCATTTTAGGTGTATTTGGTCTCTCCAGACCAAATTAGTAAATCCATTTTTCTTATATTTAGGTTTAGCCGTCATTAGCGTTGGGCTTATGCTTGATTTGCGAAAACACATTGAGTTATCATCTGTGAGGGTTCTTAGGCTCTGATCCGTACATTCAAAGCTAGGAGACAGGATCTCGTCTCGAAGGAGATCCAATTATCTTTTGTTCTTCGCAAATCATTCTCAATATATTTCCTCTTTTTACATTTTTTCACCTTAAATCGTTGTTTTGATCGAATCGGCAAGCGAAACGTATCAAATTGGTATCAGAGCGGTAAGATCTAATGGCGGGAGGCACGAGAGGCGGCGCGACGGAAGAACGGCTTCAAGGGTTTAGTGAAGAAATCAACCGCAAGATGGAGAGATTGAAGAAAGCCATGGGCGATGATATTCAAGCATTGAAGACGGCCATGGAGGTCTCCAACAAGGATCACGCCCATTCGCATGAGGACATCCAAATCAAACTCAATCACATGAGGATCGAGGCAGCGAAAACTGCGAGAGAGGTTGCGCAGATCCCGACGATGATGACGATGCTCCAAACCATCTCGACGGCTATTGGAGGAGATCAAGGCAAGAACCCGGAAGGGTTTATCGTCGAAACGGCGGCTACCAACTTTCCAAACCAAGGCAACGGCTGGTCAAACCCTCTAGGGTTTGCGGGGGAAGGCAGCGGGGCCAACCAGGCCACCGCGGCAAGCTCGACAGGCCCATCTGGGCCTGCCGGAAGCTCGACAGGCCCAGCGGGGCCTGGGGGGCTCGACAGGCCTTTTCGCCCCCCTGGCGGCGACACCCCCTGGCGGGGGTGTCTGGAGGCCAGCGCCCCCAATCGGGGGCACTGGAGGCGTAGCGCTTCCAACAGAGGGCGCTGGTGGTGGGGCGGCCCCGAGCGGAGGGGCCTATGGGCCGTGGGCCCCATTTGGGGGTGCCGCGGCGGGGCCTCGAGGTGGCGCCACAGCCTGGGCCACCCCTCCTGGGGACCCGGCTACGCTTTTTGGGGGCCCGGCAAGACCAATGAGGCCTTTTGGGGGCGTGGAGGGGTTTGTTCAGCCCCCATGAGCGACGATGAGACCCGGCGGAGGAAGAGGGGCTCCCAGGATGACGATTGGGGCTCCTGCGGCCCAATTTTGGGGCCCGGGGGGCCATCTGGAGGGCCGGACAGCGCCCGTTCAGCAGCACGGAGGGGCTAGAGAGCCTGTTTTTGCGCAGCCACCACGACCACTGGAGTGTTTGGGGAACTACATCCCTGAGGGAGATTTCGAGAGACCTCAATGGCCTGATGAGTTGTACGAGGGAGGCGACGGAGGCCCCGGAGGGGGGCAGGGTGGCGAGATGGTGTATGGAGGCGGCCGTGGGGGTATGGAGGACAGTACGGAGACATAAACACGGATCGACGGCTGAAAAAGCTGAAGATGCCGATGTTTGATGGCACCGATCCTGACGGATGGGTCTACAGAGCGGAGCGCTACTTCCAGGTGATGCAGATTACAGAGGAGGAGGTCCTGCGGGCTATTGGGATCTATTTTGATGGCAAGGCCCTAGCATGGTACCGGTGGAAGACAGCCCGCTCCCCTTTTCGCACTTGGGAGGAGCTCTCTTCATACCTTCTCGATCGGTTCCAGGAGAAGTCAGGAGGGGACTTCTATGAGCAGCTTTCAGCACTGCGGCATGAGGGGGACAGTTCGAGACTTCGTGGAGAGGTTCGAGATGTTGGCCAGCAGGTTACGGGGGGTGTCCGATCAGGTGCTGATTGGGAGTTTCATGAGAAGGCTGAAGCCATCGATACGGGCGGAGCTTCGGATGCAGAGGCCCAACGACTTGGAGGATGTCCTTCGCCTGGCCCATATGGCGGAGGAGAAGCACACTGAGGAGAGGCGCCTTAGGGGGACTTGGGGCGCTCAGGGCCAGCGCAGTCAGGCAGCACCGGTCCCTCCACGCCCAGCAGCAGGAGCACCAGCGGAGCCTAGAGGAGAGGTCCGACCAGGGGTGGTACCTGGCAGACGGCTAACAGAGGCAGACATGCGGGCGAGGCGTGCGGCAGGATTATGCTTCCGGTGCGATGAGAAGTTCAGCCCCGGTCACCGATATGCGAGCAAGTTGCTGCAGATCGTGATCGTGCCCGACGAGGAGGACTATGAGGAGGTGGTGGTGGAGCCAGAGCTGACGGTCGAGGATGAGGTGCATGTGCACATGGACGTAGCGGAGGTTTCCCTGAACTCTGTGGTAGGATTCACTTCAAATCATACCTTGAAGTTATCAGGGACGTTGGCAGAGCAGGCGGTGACCGTACTTATTGACAGTGGGGCGACTCAACTTCATTTCAAAGAAGTTGGTGGAGCGTCATGGGCTGGAGCTGAGCACGTTGGAGAGGTTCACAGTGTTGCTAGGGACAGGGAAGATGGAGGAGAGCAAGGGGCTCTGCAAGGGGGTGTGCCTGATGCTGCATGGCATACAGATAGTGGAGGACTTCTTACCATTAGAGTTGGGGAATGTGGATGTCATTCTGGGGGTACAATGGCTGAAGAAGTTGGAGGAGATGAAGGTGAACTGGAAGCTTCTGCGGATGGAGTTTCAGGACGGCGAGCGGACGGTGGTGCTGACCGAAGACCCTACACTCTGTTTTTCAGTGGTGGCCTTCAAGGCCATTACTAGGGCGTTGCGGGATGAGGGCGAGGGGTTTCTGGTGGATTGCCAGGGGTTGTCGACTAAGGAGGAGGAGCAGCAGATAGAGACCGCAGTGGAGGTGGAGCCGGTACTGGAGCAGTACTAGGAGGTGTTTCAGAGCCCACAGGGGCTGCCTCCGAAGAGGGGACACGAGCATGCGATTGTGCTACGGGGGGATGGGGCTCCAGTCAGTGTGCGACCATACAGATACCCGCATTCGCAGAAGGATGAGATAGAGCGGATGGTGCGGGAGATGCTGCAGGCAGGGTAATATAGCCCAGTGTGAGTCCTTTTTCTAGTCCAGTGCTGTTGGTGAAGAAAAAGATCGGGAGTTGGAGATTCTGCGTCGATTACCGGGCGCTGAATAGGGAGACTGTCGCAGACAAGTTCCCTATTCCGGTAATTGACGAGCTGTTAGACGAGCTACATGGGGCAGTGGTCTTTTCGAAGATCGACTTGAGAGCAAGGTACCACCAGATACTGATGCGGCCAGAGGATGTGCCAAAGACCGCGTTTCGGACCCATGAGGGGCACTACGAGTTTCTCGTCATGCCTTTTGGCTTGACGAATGCTCCGTCGACGTTCCAGGCCCTCATGAACAAGGTGTTCCAGCCTTACTTACGGCGGTTCATTCTGGTATTTTTTGACGACATCCTGATCTACAGCCGGGATATGGAGGAGCATCTTGGCCATTTGGAGGTGGTATTCCAGGAGCTGTTGGCGAACCAGCTCTTCGCCAACAGGAAGAAGTGCAGTTTCGGGCAGCTGCGGATTGAGTACTTGGGCCATGTGGTGTCTGCAGAGGGGGTGACGGCCGACAGGTCGAAGATATCAGTTATGTTAGATTGGCCGCTTCCTACTACACTACGAGCTTTGATGGGCTTTTTGGGGCTGACGGGCTACTACAGGAAGTTCGTCAAGGGCTACAGCACGATTGCTTGGCCCCTCACCGAGCAGTTGAAGAAGGACGGTTTCAAGTGGGGGAGAAGGCCACCAAGGCTTTTGAGGCCTTGAAGGTGGCTATGACGACGGCGCTGTTTCTAGCCTTGCCTGATTTCAGCATATCGTTCGTGGTGGAGACTAACGCCTCGGGGTACGGGCTAGGGGCGGTGCTTATGCAGGAGGGTAGGCACATCACTTATTTCAGTCAGGTGCTGACCGCTAAAGCACGACTGAAATCGGTCTATGAGCGAGAGCTAATGGCCATAGTCTTCTCGGTGTAAAAGTGGCGGCCATACCTGTTAGGGAGGGAGTTCGTGGTCCGCACGGACCAGAGGAGCCTCAAGTACCTACTGGAGTATAGGCTCGTCACAGAGGAGCACCAGCATTGGTTGTCCAAACTGGTGGGGTATTGGTTCGACACGAGTACAGGCCCGGATTGGAGAACAAGACTGCTGATGCCTTGTCACGTCGAGAGGAGGGCATCGATTTGATGGCGTTGTCGCGGCCTATATAGTTGGACGGGGAGCCGATGCTACAGGAGGCAGAGGCAGATGCTGAGTTGAGGCAGATCTGGGAGAGGCTGCAGAGTGGCGAGGAGGGGTCGGCTGGGTACTCGTTGGAAGGGAGCAGACTGTTGTACCAGGGGAGGATGGTGTTACCACGGAGCTCAGAGTTCATACCGGTCCTCTTCCAGGAGTTCCACAGTTCGGTGACTGGGGGCCATTCAGGGGTACAGCAGACCTATCAGAGGATGGCCAGAGAGCTATATTGGCCTGGTATGCGGAGGAGAATTGCGCGTTTAGTCGCAGCTCGTGACGTTTGCCAACGTCACGAGTACATGGCCACGGCCCTAGCAGGACTGTTACAGCCGCTGGCGTTACCAGAGAGGGTCTGGGAGGAGGTGACGATGGACTTCATCGATGGCTTACCCCGGTCAGAGGGCTACACTGTGGTATTTGTAGTGGTGGACCGCCTGAGTAAGTACGCGCACTTCATTCCGTTGAAGCATCCTTATACTGCAGTGTCGGTGGCTACAGCTTTCACGAGGGAGGTGATACGGTTGCATGGGGTGCTTGCTTCCATAGTGTCCGACAGGGACAAGGTTTTTATGAGTGGCTTCTGGCGGGAGCTATTCAAAGTGCAGGGTACGGTCCTGAAGAGGAGTACAGCCTACCACCCCCAGACCGACGGCCAGACGGAGGTTGTCAACCGCAGCATAGAGACTTACTTACGGTGCTTCGCCTCAGAGACACCTCGTTAGTGGCATAGGTGGTTGGCTTGGGCAGAGTGCTGGTACAACATCTCGTACCACTCTGCAGCAGGGACGACGCCTTTTAGAGTGTTGTACGGGAGGGATCCACCGCCCTTGCTCCGTTTTGGTGACAGGCAGACTCCAGTGTCACAGGTAGAGGAGTACATGTGGGAGATGGATGGTTTGCTAGAGGAGCTGCGGAAGCATCTGTTACGGGCTCAACAGGTGATGAAGACCAAGGCTGATGGGCATCGACGTGATGTACACTTTCAGGTGGGCGATATGATGTATCTCAAGCTGCGTCCGCACCGGCAGAGATCTTTAGTGAGGAGGCAGAATAAGAAGCTGTCAGCTAGATACTTCGGTCCATTCAAGGTGGTGGCCAAAATTGGCCAGGTGGCGTACAGGTTAGAGTTGCCCCCTTCTTCGGTGATACACCCAGTGTTCCACGTGTCGCAGCTGAGGAGGGCGATTGGGGATCAGGCGGTTTCTTCCACTTTACCTCCTACCTTGACGGAGGACATGGAGGTGCTACTCGAGCCTGTAGATGTGAGGGCGGTTCGGCAGGGCCCGGGACGGCGGAAGGAGGTACTGATCTATTGGGCGGGTCTACCGGACTGTGATGCGACGTGGGAGGCAGATGACGTGATGCAGGAGCAGTTCCCTGACTTCCACCTTGAGGACAAGGTGGCTCTTTTGGGGGGGCATTGATGCAGACGCACCAAGCCCACGCACGGCACATGCGGGGGGAGCGACTAGAGCGGAGCCCACGATCACATACTTTCACAGGAGGAGACGTGGGGGCGGGAATTAGTCATTTCAGGGGTATTTTGGTCTCTCCAGACCAAATTAGTAAATCCCTTTTTCTTATATTTAGGTCTAGCCGTCATTAGGGTTGGCTTATGCTTGATTTGTGAAAACACATTGAGTTATCATCTGTGAGGGTTCTTAGGCTTTGATACGTACATTCAGTGCTAGGAGATAGGATCTCGTCTCGAAGGAGATCCAATTATCTTTTGTTCTTCGCAAATCATTCTCAATATATTTCTTCTTTTTACATTTTTTTCACCTTAAATCGATGTTTTGATTGAATCGGCAAGCGAAACGTATCAAATAAACAGTCGCATGTCTATCTTACAGTCGATTGTACTTTGTTCATCAGTCGCTTGTTTGCAAACTGGGAGTAAGAGTGCAACTCTCTGTTTTATTCCATCCCCTGCAGCAGTCGCCTACTGAAGGTTTAACAGGCGCATGTCCTGTTTTCAGTCGACTGTATTGTCTTCATCAGTCGACTGTCATGGCTCAAATTATAGCCGTTTGGATTTGTTTAGCCGTTGGACAGTCGACTGTCAGTGACGTTTCAGCCCAAAATCTAGTCGTTGCAGCTTTTTGTTTTTGGATGTTTTCTTGGCTTTTGAGAGTTGCTATAGGGTTCATATATATATATGAGAGGGCTGAGTTCATAAGAACTTCTTGATGATATTGAAAATCTTTAGAGTTTAAATAAGCCACTCTCAAACTCTCTCATTTCCCTATTTGAGCTCATTCTCTCCTTCATGCATTGAAGTCAAGCTCAAGGGAAATCATCCAAGTGCTTTCAAGCTAATCTCATCACTTGGAGATCCTCTTACATGTCTTGCATTCATTTATGAGTAAGCATCTCAAGGCATAGGTAAGAGTATTTGTTTTATTATGTTATTTCATTGAAATCCTAGCTTTCTGTGTGAGAGTTATTCTCTATGTAAGAGTATAACCTTTTGTATGATGGTTGGTTGAGATCTCTCTGTGTGAGAGTTTGAGTCTCTCTGTGTGAGAGCAAAAGTCTTTCTGTGTGAAAGCAAGGATATCTCTTTGTGTGAATCCTAAATCCTATGTGTGAGGTCTCTCTGTGTGAGAGTAAGTATTTCTTTGTGTGAGGTATCTCTGTGTGAGATTGTATTCACTTCTCTGTGTGAGAATTATAGTGAATATTGGTGTGGCTGGACGTACCCAAGTTTGGAGAACCAGGATAATTCTTGTGTTTGTGTTTGGATTGATTGCGTTGATTAATTCCTCTTGCACTTATTATTCCGCATTTACAGGTTTAATTTTAATTGCACAATTTACTGCCATTACTCTATTCACCTCATAGAGTGTTTGTTGTTAGTATTGCAAGGTAAACGGTCCTTACAAAAGTCAGATGACGTTTTCTGTTTCTTATAGAAATAAAGTTGTGCCTAAGAAACAAAGTTGTTCCATTGACATGTATATGTGATATATGGCCAAATTTTTCATTTCACAAATAATCGATGCTTAAGTGAATTTTTTAGAATATTGATCATGGAATTCTATAAGAATTACATTTAGTAGTTTATATGTGCATGAGTTATATGTTAATATAACTCTAGGACCCTTGAAGTTAATATTAACATTAATCGCTATATTGGTAATTTTTTTCTGAATATTAATTTTCAGAACGACCCCACTTGACTTAAGGTTCAGATTAAAAAAGAGAGCCACGGTTTTATGTAAATCGTATCGTAATGTTATGAAATAATATTTTATGTAAATATTATTGATTTATTAAAGAATATGGTTCTATCTGAATTTAAAATTATGTTCTATGTAAATACATAAATTTAGTGGGAGTTATATGGTATTCTGATAATATGTGGGGACTTATATTTGTTCAAAGTTAACAAGTTCTAAGTATAGATATATATTTTCAAGTGTCTTTATAATTTAAATAATGGTGAAGTTTTTAGTCATGAATAATGATTGTGAATCTAATGAACTTGCGACTCCATACTATTGCCTAAATCATTATGCTAAGAGACTAAGCAATTGGCAAAAATATATGTTTTTATTGGGCAAAACACTAATTTCAAAAATGTCTCTCATTCAGTTATAACAAAAACCAAACTACTAAATGACTGCAACCAAAAATATAATTGTTGAATTTAACAAAGGATACCATCTCAATGGAGACAACTTCAATGTTTGGAGTTTTTGTATCAAGTATGTCTTGGAGGTACATGAGATAATTGAAGCCATTAATAATAAGATGGAAGATCCAAATGAGGGAAATTTTGCCTATCATATATGTGCAATTGCCTATCATATATGTGCAGTAGAAACTTACAATAAATAGAAGAAAAAGGATGTCACTATGCATGGTATACTTGTAAGTTTGATGAAGTATGACTTGACCTATAAGTGCAAGGATTATACAACTGCAAGTGACCTTTAAAGGTCTTGAACGATAAGCTAGGAGAAACTTTTGTGTCGAAATTAAGGCAGATGACTATTAAGTTATAACATGAGCTCCAATATGACAATCAAGCAATATCTCCGAGAGAAGTCCAGAATGATTAAAGAGCTATCTGCTGCTAGGTGCAACCTCACAAGTACAAGCTGTAATTCGCTCTTTGCATGGCTCCTGGGAACATATGTTAACATGATCATAATGAAAGTGTCAAAACTTTCGTTGATGTGATACGTCACGTAGAGCTGAAAGATGACAAGTAATATTTCCTCGAACCGCAAACTCATTCCTACGTGACTGAGTCCAGTTACAGAAGAAACAATTTTAAGAAGAAAATGTTCTGGTAGAAGAACAAAGGCAAGGATGTAGCTTTAAAATTCAAAAACAAGGAGCTGAAGAAGGTTGAAAAGCAGAAGAAAAATCTATGTTGATAAGCTAAGGTGCTATAATTGTCGTCAGAAGGAACATTTTGCTAGGAATTGTCCTGAGCCAAAGAAAATTATCGATTCATCTTCTATTTCTTGTCATAGTGTGTATAGGTCTAGTTCTGTTATGCTCATAGAACCTAATACTTGGTGGGTTGTTGATTCATGAGCAATAGACCACGTAGCCAGAGACAGAGACTACTACGTGGAGTAATGCCGTATTTCTAGTTAAACTTGATGGATGTATGTGGGCAACAACAAGTTGGAAGTAAATAGAGTCAATACGTGCAAATTAGAATTGCACGGAGGACGAACTTTATTGTTACACGATGTGTTGACACTTCTGATATAAGGCAAAACTTAATCGATGTTGTAACCTTAGCTAATTTTGGATTTACTGTGTTATTTTGACAATATGGTTTGAACAATATGTTTTATTTAAATTAGTATAGTTTATATCTTCTTAGATAAATCTACGCTGACATATGTCATAATTTTTAAGCATTCGATATGACACTCCGATATTTAGTCAATATCCCTGATATATCTCCGATATCCGCAATCTGAAATCAAATTTTCTAGGCCTATATGCAACCGATATCCGATATTTAGAACACTGACGACGGTTCCTACAAAACTTGGATGTAAGAAATAAGAACAAAGAACTAGTAGTTATCTATTGTGATAATCAAGTTGCGATAGCATACACTAAGTACCCAAAATACCACCTTCGTACCAAGCATATTGACGTACGATATCAAATTGTGTAAGACATTGTGCCTGAGAAGATAGTTTCTACCAAATATATATCTACGTACAATATGGTTGTTGATCCTCGTTCTAAGTCCATTACCAGATATGCATTTAAGAAACTTGTAAAAATCTTTAGAATTGTGTAGAACTTGAAAAATAATTGTGATTATACTCTGCAAAACATTGATGTTATTCAATTAAAGATGTTTACTTCATTCATTGTGTTGGAATGATATATGTTTGCCTAATAGTGTTATTCGTTAATGTACATATATATGTAATGAGTACATAAGAACAGTGTGTCAAATAGGCATGGGAGATTGACCTTCTCACACAGGCAATCGTCTCTGACGTTCTTAGATGGACGAATAGAGATAAGACTTAATCCTCTTATGAAAGTTACTTTGAATAAGATAGTTTTCAAGATAATTTTTTATATACATATAATGACCAAGATGAACTGATTCCCCAAGGTTCATCTGAGCCTATTCTTAAGCAAGACACAAACTCTTAGAGCAATAAATTGATATAGAATTTGGTATTAAATGTATGGGTACAGTTCACTGAAGTCTGAATGGTGTTGAATTAAATTACTCCTAAGACATATGCAATTCACCATTATATGTAATTCACACCACGTGTGCTGGAGACGACCATCATAGGAAGTAAGAAAGTAGATCCCTGCATCTCCATTGTGTAAGTGCATAGAGGATTGGTTTCCTCACAATACCCTTTGACTTTCTGACTAATACTCGAAGCTTCAATTTTGGTGATAGCTACTTCAGCATGTTCATTATGACCATGTTTGTTTCGGTCTAAAAGGATATGTGTTGTAGCACAGGATAGATTTAAGGATTTTGTGAAAGATTTGAAGAAGAATTTTGTCGAGGAATAGATAAATTAGATTTCTTGGCTTCTCATCAAAGGGTTTCCGAGACTTCTCACCAAAGAAAGGTAACCTTTCACAGGTTTTGTGAGAATTTCTCATTAAATTTCTCATTGATTCATTGATTGATTGAAAAGCTTTTATATATGCTTATAAACTCTGACTTTTCTTCACCCATCCGAGGTGATACTAAATTCTAAAAGACTAAAACACTAAATAAAACCTCCAAAAAATAACTAAAGACTCAAACTAAGATAAATATACAAATACAAATTCTATCTTTGGATCATTATCACTCTCCCCGGCTTGAAAACTTCACCTCCTGGTGAAAGGACGGCAAAAGTAACACAGATGGGCAGAAAACAGTAGTCCTCTGCAATTAAAAAAGATGCATCCACGAACACTGAAGTGTAGTAAGATGCAGATGGGCAAATGACCATCCTCCGATGATTTTTCCAATTCATGAAAGATAGAAAAGCATTCGACACATGTTTGTTGGTTAGGGAAAGATTTATCGGGATAATAAACACAATGTGCTCTGATACTAAACTGATGCAGGATGGGGTGGAATTTAGTGTTTGGTGGTGGGATTTGGAGAAGAATTTTGTGGAGAAATATACAAATTAGGGTTTGATAGCTCTCACTAAGGGTTTTTTATGCTTCTCACCAAAGAGGTGTAACCTCACAAGTTTTGAGAGAAAATTTGTCATTAAACTTTTCATTAAGTCATTGAAAATAAAACAAACTTGGGCCTTTATATAGGCTTACAAACTCTGACTCGTTTTCATCCATCTGATGTGGTACTAAATTCTAAAATACTAAAATACTCAAAAAAAACACTCCAAAAATAACTAAAGACCCAAACTAATATAAATATAAATATAAATATAAAATATAAAAATTTTATCTTCGGATCCATATCAATATGTTTAGAAAAGCAGCTAAGTTGAGACTTAGTATATTGAATGCAAAATAAAGGATATGTTTTGTTTTGTTTATATTAATTTGATGTCTCACAGACTGATGGATATGTGTGATACAGAGACATCAATATAGAGGTATTTAAGTATATCCTCGAAATTAAATAAATTAACGAAGGAATCGGAAATACTTAAACTGATACAACAAATTAGAACTGGTGTATTACAAGCGACAGAGAAAATTTAGAGAATTGGATTTTAGATATGGCAGTTATGTATCTTTAACCAGTGTACAACAAGATTTTATATATTCACTTATGGGTCACGACCAAGTTACCAAGTATGAAAAAGTTTTCTTCTCATGTTGTTTCTGTAACAACAATCATATCATGTGCGAGTGAGGAGTGTTAAAATTAAATACGTCTATGACGGAATTAACACAAGGGGTAAATTGCAATAATTAAAGGATTGGGTGGTCTAAATATAATTTTGATTAACCTATGTGGTATAATTAAAATTGTAAAAAGTTGAGGGGTTATAATGCAAATAGTGATGATTACTTCCCAATAGATTAGAGAGAGGTTGTTTTTCCAACGTTAAAGATTCCAACGGTAAAAACTTCCCACGTATTCCTATATATACCCCTTGGATCTCCATGAGATATATGTTTTTTCCCTAAACCATCTCACGAAGAAAGACGTAGAATTCGTAATATTAGTGGTGAAAAGTATTTGGTTTCCCTACGTGATTTCAAGTCTGAACTTTGAAGCATCGTAATTCCTTCTCTTGAGATTCTAGTCTATTCCGCTGCGAAGGTATGAATTTATCTTCAATTTATCCATCAAGTGGAATGGAGAAAGTTTATTTCGAAGACAACTACCGAGCAGATCTACCATCATTAGAATTGTGCTCAGAAGAAACTGACTTAGTGTAAACTTATAATAGTTAAATAAGGCTTTCAAGGTCTCGTGAAGGGGAAAACTAAGACCGACCTCCAAGTTCCTGAAGTATATAAAAAGAACTCTCTCAATTATAATAAGGGCAGTTATCCTTACCTGGAGTTCTACACCTATAACTACCAGGGATGGAATATATTAATTAGATCATTCGAAGATTAGAAGATTTAATTGTAGACAAAGTATTCTAGATAGTGCTGGGAATGCATGCAATTGGCTCCTAACCCGGAGAAGCAAAACCAAAGCCTAACAAGAGCCATCTCAACATCATCACCTATGGGGCCATGATTGGGTTTAAAGGGTTAAAAGATAAGTCCCCAAATCTAGAAGGCTCTGGTGAACCTGCAAGATTGGTATCAAAATAATGTGAGGGAATTGAAGATGAGATAGACTCAAAAGATCTGGTGAAATATTTTGAATCGGATGAATTAGAAGAAGACCATGAAGCTAATACAAAGTTCCAAAAGAATGTGTATGTGAAGATATGGGATGGTAGGGACGGGGACCCCATATGTAAACCAGTTGCCGAAACAACCGTACAATGAGGAATAAATCATTTAACACTATGTGGTTCTTTGACATGGTTCATTCTGGAAGACACATTTGGAATCAGACAATGACTCAGTGGAGGGTTCAGGATTAAAGAGTGCAACCTCATCTCCGGGGGACGAGAGGCTATACCTTAACAACGATGAACTATGAAGAAGAAATAATTTGGGACCTCTCTGAGTAGTGAGAAAAGATGGTTTGGAAATAAAAGGATGATGGGAAACACAATCCTAAATTACATATGAAATTCAAGGTTAACAGAAGAGGACAAAATTGTTGGATCTTTAAAATGGTCATAGAGACATTAGATGGTATTGAATATTACTTATAAAACAACCACAAAGAATTCAAAACGTTTCATATAAATTTCTAATAAAACTACAAAATTAAATTAATTTCTATAAATATGTTATGAAAAACTAGACAGTAATCATGAACACCCGGATTTTTTATCCTGGTTTCGTCCTCCAACACTACTCCAAGTCCTCAAGCCTTACTGTAATGGCCCTAATTCCTTGGGAAAAATTTTGAACATTCAAATTTTTCGTTCTTTTCTTTTTCTTTCTTCTTTCTTTCCTTCCGTCTTTTCCTCTACTTCACTTTTTCTTTTCTTTTTCTTTTGGTTGGCCCAAACTCACACTTAAAGCCCACAAGCCCATTCCTCTTCTTCTGTTTCTTTATTCTTTTTCTTTAAAGCCAACCGTGCTGGCACCTTTTCCCTTAAAAAGAAACTCAACTAATATCTCTCTTTCACTCTTAATTTCTCACCGAAGCCCAACGACCTGTGCCCTTCTTTCCCTCTCGCAAGCAGCGGTGACAGCCCAATGCAGCCGACGATTAGATTTCGAAACCCTAATCTTATCTAAAGCCACGATCTGCAAGATGAGTTCTACTCGAATTAAACTCATATACGCGTCTAGTTTTCCCCTCTTCTCCTCTATTTATGCAAGATGGTTTCTAGAGTTTTATTATGTGAAAAAATCTCTTCTCTCTTCCAAAGTTTCTGGATTTAATTGGTTGGGTTTTTGGATATTTTCAGTTGATTTCCTGAGCTTTTTGCTTGGAATTCTTGCGCGAATTTGGTGCACGATAGATTTGATCATTACTCAATTTTAATTATTTATTTTGTGGGTTTTATTGGAGATAGATGTGATGATTCATGCAGTTTTAGATAGAATTATTCTTCCGATGAAATTAATTTGACACCAACCCTAGGGTTAGGTGTTCTTAGCAGTTGTTCGTTGTTTTCGTTTTTAATTTGCTGAGTTTATTTTGGTTGTGGTTGGCCGTCGAGGAGAAGGCACGGCCGGAGTTATTTCCGGTGATAGGTTATGCCGGCAGGACTTACCACCTTAGCGATTGGTTTTCACGAGAGTCTTGGAAGTGGATTGCGGCTTCCTAAGCTTGTCAATCTGATCCATTTGCTTGCTGTTCTATTCGGTATGCTTGCTACTTCGGTTGGGCTACATATTAATTCCTTTGGTTTGCTTGCTATTTCAGTTCGGCTATATGCAAATTTTGATTGGTGATTGACTCTTGGTTGCTTGCGGTTGATGCTCATGTTGCCTACAGTATAGTCTTGTTTTGCATGTTGTTTTGCATGCTATTTGTCTGCAGTCTAGTCATGTTTTGCATGACAGTCTAGTCTTGTTTACATGCAGTTTTGGGTTCAGTTTTGCATGTGGTTTGGATCTTGTTTTGTGTGCAATTTCGGGTCCTGTTTGTATGCAGTTTCAGGTCATGTTTCGCTTGTTGAATTGGGTCTGTTTGTATGCTGATTTGCAATTTGTTTGCATGTTGATTTGGGTCTGTTTGTATGCTGATTTGCAGTTTGTTTGCATGTTGATTTGGGTCAGTTTTGCTTGATGATTTGTGACCTGGGTGATTGTTGATTCGTGTTCTTTTTGCTTGTCTGTTTCGAGTCATGTTCGTTGTTGTTTCATTGGCATGCACGTTCAATTGTATTGTTGCAAATTTTTATGCTCTTACTACAATGTTTCGGCCTAAATTGGTATTTCTTTTTTATGCAATCGTTAGTCCGAGCAACCCCTCTAGGCAGGTAGACCGCAAACCCATTAGTGTACCAAAAATGAATCTAATCCATTCGTAGACTTTTACTTAACTTTTTCATCGTTCAGTTGTCTATTATAAAATCGTGCGTTCTAGTGTTTTTTTGGAAAATGCTGGTTTAAATTGTTAAAATAGATTGTGTTTCTGAATGTGAGATTGGTCATGAGCATGATTAGGAAATTTAATGTTGATCCCACTAAATTATATGAGTAAGTGTTATGCAATGTAATTACAAAATAATGTGTGGACATGTTTCTTGCACAAGACATGACAACCTGAACATAGCTTTGCATAACTGCTCAATTATGTAATTTAGGGGTTAGAGATATGAACATGATACCTGACGCCACTAGAATTAGAACTACACTTGACATCACGGGTTTGGAAAAAGTTATAATTGAGAGAGTGCAGGAGCGATTGGAGCCATGCTTACAGCCCCTGTCTAGAAAGATCTTCTTTCTTGTCCTCGCTCTCTGTTCTAAGATCCTTAGCCCCACTTTTGGATTCTGCCTGGGATCGCACCTGGTCTAAAGTGGACTTCATTTTGCACATCGTGCTCTCTATTATACGTCACATCATAAACCTTTATTATTTCATTTCTGCCGCTAGGACATGTACCATTGTTAGACCATGCCAGGTTAGTACTCTTTGTTATAACTTTTCAACTGCTTTCCTATTAATTCATGCATAATAAATAATTAATTGCTCAGTATAAATTTAATCCACTTTACTAATAGTGGTTCAATAATTGTTGTTTTCGCTAGGTGACGATCAGTTTAACGAGGAGACTCCACAAGGTGGCTCCACGGTACAAGAAGTCAGAGTTTCACAAAGAAAACGTAGATTATTGAGAGTTTGATTCTAAAAGGAGAGTATTTATCGTTTTCTTTTATTTATTTTCTTTCAGTACTTTATAGTTGAGAGATGTAATTTTTTCTCTGTTTTAGAAAATGTGCTCCTTTGAAGAATGAAATAAAATGAGTAATTCTATTTTTTTATAAATATTTCATGTTTATGTCTGTATTGACTGCACTAGTAACTGCAAGACCTACAAAATTAATATACGTGTGACGGCATCCGAGTCTGGGGCATTACATTTACTACATTATATTTTCCACTAGAACTATTCTTGCAAACTGTAAGAAAACTTTGATAACTAACTTGGTGTCTAGAATTTTACACCTCTCTCAATCTCCGTAAAAGAAACTTTATAGAAAAAAGATATATACAAACTTATATGTGTTGATTGTGTATTGTGAATAAAATTTAGAGGCAAGAGAATTGATGTTCTATTAAAATGATTAAAGCTGTTAGTTGAACATAACTGCATGACATAGAATGTTAGATATTTGGCTAGAAAGAAAGAATAAACAAAAATTTTGAGAGGGCCAAAGTATCATAAACATGAAGGTGGTCATTCTATATATAAAAAGTATAATTCAAAGTTCATAAATGTTCAGATTTATAACCGTTTTAATTAATCAAACGGATATATCATGAAAGACACAAGCAGAAACTAAAATTATTTGTCGATTAGAAAGACATTAGTCTACTAATAGTTCAAACCAAAGAAGAAAATCTGATTTGTATTAATCAACTAGGAGATAATTTTACACCTCTCTCAATCTCCGTAAAAGAAACTTTGTAGGAAAAGAATTATACAAACTTATATTCGTTGATTGTATATTTGTTTATCAAATTTAAAGGAAAGAGAATTGATGTTCTATTTAAATGATTAAAGCTTTTAGTTGAACATAACTGCATGACAGAGAATGTTAGAGCTCTGGCTAGAAAGCAAGAAGAAACAAAAAGTTTGAGAGGGCCAAAGTATTATAAACATGAAGGTGGTCATTCTATATATAAAGAGTATAATTCCAAGCTCACAAATGTTCATATTTACAACCGTTTCTATTAATAAAACGGATATTTCATGAAAGACACAAGCAGAAAAAAATTATTGGTCGATTAGAAAGAACATTAGTCTACTAATAGTTTAAGCCAAAGAAGAAAATCTGATTTATATTAATCGACTAGGAGATATGTTAGTCGACCAATGGTAAATGTAAGGGTTTACACAAATCATAATTAGTCGACTAAAAAGTTGTTACTCATCTAAAGGCAAAAAATATGATTTATGCAAATATCTATTTGTCTACTAATAAAGTCGTTAGTCGAATAATAAGAATAAGCTCCGAAAACACAAATATGTGTTAGTCGACTAATATCCTGATTAGTCGATAATAAGAATAAGATCAGAAAATACAAATATGTGTTAGTCGACTAATATTAGTCGACTAACTGTACAAATTGAGAAAGAAATTGTGTTAGTCTGCATTAGTCGACTAATGGATGAACTTGTCAACTAATGATACAAGGCTTTTGGTTTAAGAAATAGATAGATTATGTTAGTTGACTAATTAATATGTTATATTGGTTGACTAATGACATTATAAAATCAAGATTTTAACTTATAATGATAGGATTTTGAAATCAAATGATATGTTAAGGATTATAAGTCTAGAAACCTAAGATGTGTTGTGATGTGTGTGTAATCAGGTTTAACAAATCTTATAACAAAGAAAAAATTACAATATCAAAAATATAAATTGTATACCATGAAATCCAAGATGTTAAGCTTTTGAGCTTGGTTTCTTTGCCATGATTTGAACTGAGATTGCCTTGGTTTCATGCATGAAGAGTAGTTGCAAAACATAGTTAGCTTACAATACAGTGTTTGATCATCGTTAATATATATATGGGGTTATCCAAGAATTACCATTTTCTCTATATTAATGATGACAAATAATAATACATGTTTTATCAAAAAAAAATCAAAAGGTGTTGCATAAAATAGTTCCTCCTACAATGATGCGTATTAGTATCAAATACTTCCATATATTTACACGTGTTATATCACAATCACACATATCACAAATTGTGTCACAACAAGCTATTGTATGTTTTGGAAACAAATTTCATAGCCTTCTAATTATTCTAGGTGATTAAGTTATGTTTTTAAGTTTAAATTTTGATGTATTTTCTAAAGAGCGAAGAACACCTGTTTTTGCATGTGCCTGACATATGGTCTGCATATAGTTTAAACCAACGATCTTATCACTCCCACAACATCATGTCCCTCCATGCAGAAAGTTTTCTCAATAACCTCCACTAAAAAGGGTTTTTAGGTAATCAATATCCAGCAAAGTTTACAATGCACTATAATCTGCATTGTTCATATAGAAACTAAATAGAATTCTAAAGTTGGACGATCGAAAATTAACACGGGAAGACTGACCTTGGATATGAGCGGAATGTCCAGAACCACAAGTTACAGCAACTCAACCTTCTTCAGTTGTATCATTCATTCCTCATTTCTATCGAGCACTCCTCCCACAGATTGAGGCAGCAGAACACTCGCTTTCTTGTTTCTTTTTTACATTCCCCTAACTTCGATGGAACATTATTAGCACTTCTGACATGGGCAATAAATCAAACACGTGATATGCATTACAGGGTCATCTGGAACAAGGAACACATCCCACATCAATTTCGATAAATTCAGGGTATTCAAAAATCAAATGCATACGAGAAAAACGATCGATGGGATTAATTTTACGATGCAGAACATGATTTTTCAAGTGACTATTTCAACCCTTCAGTCTACATGCATCAACTCGTGAACAACAAATAGGAACAAAATGGTACAAGGTTTCTTTAATTTTGAACTCAAGTTCGCTTACCTCAACCCTACTTGCGATCCTCTTTAAATATTTCTCATGTTTGACAAACTCCTTTGGGTTCAAGGCAGATGCGTCAATGGTTGAATATTTATTGCTCATGGACTCATTATTCATTTGGCCCAAGCTACCTTTAAGAGGGCTCAGTCCCATGGATTTTTTTTTGGGTTAAGCAGACTAGGAAACCATGCATCGTATTTAGAAAAGGGCATTTCCCTGCATTATTCTAAGTTGGGATGAAAACAGGCCGGGTTGGACGGGGCCGGTGCAAGGCCCCGGCGCCGGTCCCGCTCCCAAAATATTTCAGCCCTTACTTTATCTTGTGGGCTTTCAGGTTGGCCCTCGTACTTTCGAGCCGGTCATTTACTTGTTTCAATTGCAATTTTAACTCATGATTACTAATAATAGCATATCAATGAAAAAATTAAGAGTAAAAGCATACATGTAGCATGTAGTTATAATAATAATATTCATAAATTTTCTGTTTGGTTAGATGCTCATGGTTACAGTCAAAAAGCTATGCAAGTGATATCTTAATGGAAGAGAAGTTACATTACTGTATTTTTGCATTTCCTGTCTTACTACATGTACGCTTTTTCCTTAACGGTTATGTTGACGGGTGAAATCGTCGAGCAGTGAGGTGGGGCTGACGAGGACGCCTCTGGTGATGTGGCGCTTCGTCGGCTGAGGAGTGAGACCGGATGTGGCTTGAACCCGGGTCAGGGAGAGCCGAGTCCGAACTACTGGGATGAAGCCCGACCCAACTCAGGGTCTTCCTGTGCGATTTGCCGAGTTATCTGCAGCACAGACAAATCGTCAGTGGGGTCGGATCTGAGTTCCGACCCAAATCCCCTCAGATATTTAAGTCAATGATGGACTTAAAGAATGCTCGTGGCAGCTAGGGCCGACCTAAAGGGAGGTCGTCTGATCACTGTCGCAGCAAGCTTTGGAGGAAGAAATATAAGTGGAAGTAAATTAAGAAGATAAGTTATCAGAGTACTGTAGTCTTGAGTATCTCTGGAGTGTGAACCTTTTCCCGTTGTCCTTTCGCCTATTTATAGACCATGATTTTTCCTTCATACAATTAGTAGGTAACGGCTTTACCTTTATGGGCAGCATAATCTTCCTTGAAATGATGGTAACGGATGCTCCCTTAATTCGTCATTACTTACCAATCCCATAACGTAAGCAGGACCCTACAGACTGCTGAGCGAGCACTTGGACCAGGCAATTAACTCATCCTTCTTGGTGGGTCCTCCGGTTATCAGGTTAAGGCCCAGCGCTCCAAATAGTCTCCTTCTTCCCAATGGAATATTTCCCTCCGCTTCGTGGGCCGGCCCAATTTATCAACAGTGGCCCCCGTCACTTTGGCTCAAGTAGGACGTCGGTTGAGATTGAGTGATGTGAGAACTCATTAAATGGGCATGGCAGTCGAAGCGGGAACGCTTGATTTTGACCGCCAAAATCATCAATCCTTTTCTTCGACTATTGCATCGACCTGAGGTTCGGAATGTTGGTGACATTGGATGTCGACACGCCTTCGCCTGAACGGCTAAGCTTGGTCCGGAGGCAGGTTTGATTGGTCTAAATGGAAAGAAAGAGTCGAAGGGCCAGATTCTTTTGTCACCTCACTCCTGCCTTAGCTTTCTCCATTCTTCACCAACTCTTGCGAAGGTAGTCTTCTTTCTTTGCTTGTGTTTCTTTTGACATCTTCCTTTTTGTCATCTAATGTCAGATAGCCATCCCAACCTGAAGCTCCAGGGGAGTCGTTGGTCCTCTAAGAGTAATTCAGTCCTAAAAGGGCAAAGGATTGCTCATGAAGCCTAGATTTCGCATTCTTTAGGAAATCGCTTGTCGTGCCTCTGGAAATCTTGGATTTGGTTCTTGAGCTATCCTTTTCCATGATCGAGAAGATCCGAACAAATTATCTTTCTCCTCCTTATGGATTCAGGATTACCGAGGTAACCGAGAGGATTTGCTTTCCCAAGAGGCAAGAAGTCGGGGTGTACGTGAAATTCTTCCAATTCGGTCTCTGATTCCCTCTTCATCCCTTTATCTATGAAATCTGGGGCTTTTTAGAACTTTCTATTTGTCAACTTGCACACCGTGATATCTTCCCAATGGTCGGCTTTATTATAATCTGCTCGTTGAATAACATAAAACCGACCATTCTACTTTTAGCTTCTTTTTCAGGTTGAAACTGAGCTCCGAGGTGTATGGCATCATATCGGTTCTTATATGAATAGGAAACTTATTTGGGATATGATCTCTAACCAAGCTCATAATTGGGACGACACTTTCGTGTTTATTACCTTTTCGTGTGTAGCTTCATTCCTCACTCACTAGTGCATCCGTAATCCCTTTATTTCTGAAGAACTGAGGCTATCCTCTGCTGAGGCCAAAGCGGCCAAATTTCTACTGGGTCGGCCACAAGTGGAGTGGTCGATCACACGTTTGTTAGATGATGGCTTGATGAAGACCGTCTTATGGAGTCTGGGTAACGATTACCATCTTGATGGCCCTTCCATGATTGCTCACCTTATTCATACTCAAACTTGGAGCAAGTTAGGAAAATTCTGAGAGCGCTGCCTAGCACTTTTTGTCCTAAAGTTACTGCAATCCAAGAGGCCAAAGATCTGTCAAAGTTGAGCTTGGAGGAACTCATTGGAAATTTGATGTAGCATGAGCATGAATTGAAGAAGATGGAATCTAGAAAAAAGGAGGAGAAATCTGAGGCTAAGAGCTTGAAGACTTTAGCATTTAAAGCCATTGAAGAAAGCGATAAAGAGCTTGATGAGGAGCAAGCTTTGATGGTGAGAAGATTTAGACGATACATCAAGACTCCGCAGGGAAGAGCTAAAATGACAAAAAGGTTCAGTCGTTCCAATAAATTTAATCCTACAAATAATTCTTCTGCGCAGAATACTGCTAATTCAGTGCAATGTTTTTATTGCAGGAAACAAGGCCATTTTATGAAAGATTGCCCTGTGATGAAAAGCAATTATGTAGAGAAGAAGGGGAAATCTCTTGTGACAACATGGAATGAAGATAGCGAGGACGCACCACAAGATGAGACTGCCCATACTTCTCTATGTCTAATGGGAGATCTTGATGAGGTACAATCTTGTTCTAAACATGAGCTCGTAACTATTTGCGAAAATATGCATGCTGAAATTGATAGGTTAAAATCTGATGTGAAATCACTTACTAAAGCAAACTTTAAACTACAATAAGATAACTATCACATGTCTCTTGATGATGAAAAACTGAAAACTGAAATGAAAACACTTAAGACCACACTTGCAAAGGTTAGAAAAGAGAACCACATTGTGCAAGCAACCTTAAAGTGTAACACATGCCCTAAACTAGAGACAGAAAATAAATCAGGCCAAGAAAAAATGACCATGGTGGAAAATGAAAATAAAAGCTTAATGAAAAATTGATTAAGCAAGAAGCTGAAAAGGAAGAGCTCAAAGAAAAGATGGCCAAGTTAGAAAATGAGAGTAAAGAGCTTAAAGAAAAATTGATTAAGAGTGAAATTGAAAATAAAGATCTTAAAGGAAAATCTATTGAGATAGAAAAGAAAACTAAAAATTTGAGAAGGAACGAAGAGGGGAATAAAAAGACTTTCATTAGTAAAGGCACCTTGCTTGAGAACGAAAATCTTTATTTAAAATCCAAAGTCACAGACCTAGAATTGACCATAAAGAAATTCGGTGTTGGAAAACAATCCTTGGATATTATTCTTGGAAATCATCTATATGGGAATAATAGGCAAGGACTTGGATATGGTTTGAAATACGTTGAAAAGCATAAAAATAAGAAAGTCCACAATGAGCCTATGAAAGCTAGAAACACTAATCCAAAGTGCTTTACTTATGGATGTGTTGGTCACACGTGTAACAAATGTCCATACATGAATAAGAATATTAAGTTCAAACAAATATGGATTCCTAAAGAAACTGTGAATAACTGTTTAAATAGGAACACGAAAATAAAGTATAAACAAGTATCGCTTCCTAAAGATTTTGTGACTAATACTGGTAGACCTTGTTGGATTCCAAGGTCACATATACTATCTTCCATGTAGGTAAGATAAAGGGACAAGGAATTATGGATTGGACGTCGCATTTCATTGAAGTTCCTTAGCCAAACAACAACAAGAGTGTATGATTTCTTGTTTGAGCGTAATGAATACCTTCATAGGATTTTTTTGTGTGTTTTCACTTTTTTGAGTTTTGTGTGTATTTTTTTCCAGTGCGTTTATTTATTGGTGTGTTTTTGATATTTTTTGTGTGATAGAAAACTTTGAAAATCATTTTTTAAAAAATTGAAAAATTGAATATAAAAAAGGGGAAAGTTCAAAATGTCTAAAGATTGAGCTTATTGTATACCTCTCTTTCGATTGTCAAAATTGCACTTTTGAATGATATTCATATCCAAGTAGAAATCTTGTATTATTGTCACGACTATAATTGCATATTATAATTTCTAAATGATCATGACATGTTTAATGAATTGAATAACTTGATTTCTACACCTTCACCCTACACTTTCACGAGATTGATTGTTATTGCATATATGGAATTGTTTTCATGAAACTTGGGAAAGTGTTCGTCGGTGGATGAATTAAAAATATTGAAAAACATATTATTCTACGGGATATGAAGTATCTTGCATTAGATAAAAATTAGAGCTCAAAAATTGCAAATTATGAAAAAGAGAAGAAAAGAGCTCCGTATGAAAAATGGAAGCGGTCCATGGCAACGACACAACCTACGGGTATCCAACTTATGCTTTAAGATTAATCTTTAGCGTTAGTGTTATCCCCGTCAAGCAATGCCACCCCACATCTAAGAGTCCTTATGGGCTATGTTTTGAGTGTTGGTAACTTGAACTCATTATTAATGAGGTGGGAAAAATCAATCCTAATAGAATTGATGTTACTTGGAAAAGTTGATTTGTATTGGTCGATTTTCATGAAACATCTCCCTATGTGTTTTAACTCTTAATCATCACACGAGCACGAATGTGTATTAATCATTGTTATGAGATTAATTGAATATCAAGTGGTTGTTTTTAAATTGTCTTAATGTGATCATATGTCTTGACTAATAAAACTTTATTTTTATATTGCATATGACATGAAACTCTGTGCTCTTTTGATGATAACAAAAGGGGGAGAATAATGTATAGATTTGATCATGGTATAAGTACATTGATAGTGGGGAGAAATTTTGTAGGGGGGCATGTCAATTAGGGGGAGCATCTTGCATATGATTTATATCATGTTGACATGCATTACTACACTTCACAAACACATATCACGATGACATCTTATAGACCTTATTGATCAAGTCTTATTGCGGTTTGTCATCATCAAAAGGAGGAGATTGTTGGATACAACATGAAGTTGGATACAACGATCGTTGATTTCTTATTTGATGATAACAAACCTTCGTGAATATTTTTGATGTGTTTGTTAAGTGTTTTCAGGTGAAAATAAACATAGATCAATCAATCGCAATGATGTGATTATTAATCAATGGCAATCTCGCAAATTGGGGGTAATGGGAATGACATAAATTCAAGCAAAAGATGGAGAGATGGCAATCTTGTAAATTGCGAGAATTATACTTGGCCAACATGATGTGGATGATAAGAAATTAAATTCAAAAAGAGATCAAAATCAGGTCCAAATCAATTTGGATTAATGGGATTTGACTTGGTCAAATTTGATTGAATTCAAGCAAAAGATGGAGAGATGACAATCTCGTAAATTGCGAGAATTGGAATTGGTCAACATGATGTGTAGTGATAAGAAATTAAATTCAAAAAGAGATCAAAGTCAATTCCAAATCAATTTGCATTATGGAGATTTGACTTGGACAAATTTGATTGAATTTGGATTCAAATTAGATCTCATTTGGATACAAAAGGAGTTCTATTTTGAATAGGATATTGACCAAGTTCATTGGACCAAAGAGATGATATGAGAGCAAATCAATTTGGAGATATCAAATCAATTTCAATGAGTTTTGATTCAATCTAATTACTTGGGTCCAAGCACTATAAATATAGTCCCTATTTCTACAAGGAAAACTCCCCAAGGAGAGAGAACAAGCAAACAAGGCCGGCCCTAGATTTATTTTTATTCATCTTGGTCGAATTCGTCTCCGCAAGCTTAAAGGATATCATCAAATTTGCAGGAAGAAGAAGGTACTCGACGGACGACGCTTAAAAGTACATAACTCTCTCCATAGAGCTCAGATCGACAAACCGTTTGTGCCCGGACGATCACAACTCAATGCTCTTATTATGGTGATATTTTTTGATCTTAATCTCTGTATTAAATCAGTGATTTTTATTTTAGTGTGAGTTGTATTCTGAAAGTTCATAGCTCTCATCATCTTCAAAGAAGAAAACGCTCCAAGTGCTTCTCCTTGCCGCACGACTACTCCATCAAGCATCAAAAGCCAAGGGTACAAGACCATATTATCTTCAATCGACGAAGCAAGGGGATCCACAAAGCACAATGGAAAAGTTCTACATCAAATTCAAAGCTCTACGACGCACTTCAAAGATCTTAGAATTCCTCTCTGAAAAATAATCAAATATGTACTTTATTATTTTTCTATCGAAGAGGACGAGCCCATGGTTCCAACGAGTATTTATTCGAATTTTTCTGAGATCGTGGCGATTTACTGCATTTTCTGGAAGATGTGCTATCTGATAACTTTACGCATAGACTACTGCCGATTCTGCAAAATAGAGAATTGATTTACACACAGACCAGATTCAGATAGATTTGCACAGCTAACTTCGAAGGGCTATATCTTGAGATCCAGATATCGAATTGAGACAGTTTGCACCAGCGCGCAGCTGGCGACGGGATTATCGACAAGGACTATTCACTCATCACAAACTGTGCATTCTAAACTCTCTATCTCATTTATATTTGTCATACTGGTTTAGTAGATCATTGTATTTATTTTTACTTTACATTTTTGGATTTTTTGGGTCTTGACTAGTTGGGGCTAGTCAAGAGAAAGCTTGTACTAGATTTGTAGTGTTTGACAATTTGCTGCGTGTGGTACAGTACTTGGTGAGCGTAGAGTTGGGGGCTTGTAGCTCTTTATAGTTTGTATCTTGATACTATTAAATCTAGTATTTGCTTTGGGGTTAGAGTAAGTGGTTGATTCGACCGAACCAGGATAAATCTCTTGTGCACTATGTGATTGATCTGAAGTCTGCAAGAGGGGCCGAGTCGTGTTTTGCGAATTTTTGACACGTTAGATATTTTCGCACGTACTCGGTCGCCTCCTCGACCATAGTCGGCCAATAATACCCTTGTTTCAAGTCTTTTAGGGCTAGCGCTTTTCCTCCACAATGGTTTCTACAGAGGCCTTCGTGGATCTCTCGGATTACATAATCAGCTTCCTACAGACTTACATATTTGAGGTAAGGGAGCACATCATACTTGGTCCATCACCTCTTGTAGAGCCCTCATGCAGAACAAACCGGAAAGCCCACCTTTCTAACTTTCGTGCATCAGATGGGCCAGTCGGTTTGTATCCGGTCCTGAGGAACTTGATTATGGGGTCCATATAAGTTGGTGTCTGATCGATACTCACCAGCTCTTCCTCAGGCACACTTGGATATAGAAGGTTCTCCACATATACAGCTCGTCCCAAAATACTTGTGACGAGGAGTCGAGCTTTGATAGTTGATGCGTCCGAAATGTAACCCTAGAACAACCTAGTTATGGCGGGAATTACACGGAGATAAATCCCCGGCAACGGTGCCATAAACTTGATCGAGTCGGAATCAACTCCGAAACGATGTCGTTTACCGCAAGCGCACGACATAGTGGCAAGCGGGTATCGAACACGGGGAAGCGGTGCTGTACTACCTATCTACTCCTAGGTTGAGTTAGAATTGTGGGTTTATTGGTGGATGTTGAGTATGGAGGGTTGTAATGGTGATGGATGCGAAGGTTGTGTCACTCAATCGTCGCAAATAGGAGATTCCACACAAAAAAATATA